>JAQQAE010000959.1:0-28275 GCA_029823295.1 Pseudamia nigra
ACAAACCTCTCTTATCTTTTTAAATGGGTGAACTTGCACATTTTTACATTTCCCAATAATTATTGTCCCCACTGTATTTCCTTCCTTATACAGTATGGCAGCAAAGCAAGTATTGCAGGAGGTCCTGCTATTGTCTTTACATGTAAAATATAACCACACTTTCAAGTACTTCTGCCTGGCGACATACTGGATACGTTGTAAACAAACCAGTGCTGCGTATGTGACATTGTTGCGCACATGACGGGATCAATAGTGGAATCGTTAAGACAAGCACTATAACAACCTCAAGGATTTGAGCCATAAGGAGCCAGTTCTCAACAAGAACGGTTCTTGATTCCCATCCCTACTCAAATGTTTGGACACACCTTCTGCTTCAGTGGTCTCTTTTTTTATTTTTCGACATTGTACATTAATACTGAGGAACATGTATGGAATTATGTAGTAAGCAAAAAAATGTTAAATAACCCAGAATATGTTTTATATTTTAGATTGTCCAAAGTAGCCACATTTAGTATTGATAACAGCTTTGCATTCTCTCATTAGTAGTTGACAATGTATGGTGTTTAGATCTTGTACGTGTACTGGTCTATCGTGTATGTCAACAGTGACTGCTGCTGTAATGGTGCTGTTTCTGAGGTGTATGAGGTGCATATATGGCTCCTGGTTTCTGGTTGCTACATGTGGTCAACCAATCAATCAATCAACTTTATTTATAAATCACTTCAAAAACAACAGCTGTAACAAAGCGTTGTACATCAGAGACAAATAAGATCTAACACATAAAAAACAAACAGTAACTCTACGTTGTGGTTGGTCTGCTGTGGTTCCTCGGGACAAATTATGCTGGTGTAAGTTCATTATTGTGGGGTGATGGACATTTACAGTTCTGGCAACTTGTCTGCTGGTCCACCCTGCCCCCAGCATTCCAACGGCACAATCCTGGTTAGGTTGCCCCAGTTGTGGCATTCTTACACACATTCCACTCTCGCATCATCAGAGCATTAGAACATTTCTTGTGTTGTGGACAGACTTTCATTAATGAATCTATTATTTATTTATTTAAATAAGGAAATTCAAAAACAAACAAAAAACAAAATGCATACACCATGTATTTCATTCAACTTATCACCCTCCTAGAAGTTTTTAAATCTGCCACATTCAAGGAATTTTATACGTGCATGTTGTAGGAATCAAAGCCACTCTCAGCAAATGGTTGCGATTAAATGATACACATAAAGTCTATGTGAAAATAATTATGTTATACTGTAACTGATGGAGTAATTAACTCTGTAATAAATGTATCTCTAAAGCAAAGTGTCCAAAGCTTTTTCATTTCAAGACCCACATAAATAAATGCTTTTATAAACTGCCATAACACTGGAATGTTATAGGATTATTTGGACTTATAAGAATTTTGATTTTGAAGTTGTGAATGCCAGCGATAAATCAAATAAATCCAAAAAGAACAAAAGGAGTACAAAATTTAAAAAGGTGTAAAATACGAAAAAGTGAAGAACAAAATGGACAAAAAAAAGTAATACAATGATGAATAAAAATGAACAAAGTGATCAAGAAATTGACAACAATTAAAAATGAACGGAATAATAAAGACAATAAACAAAAACTTAGGTTTTAGGTTAATTCAGGAAAAGGTGTAACAATGTGAATGGAAAAACCAGAGCTAATCTTTCCTGATTTTACTCAAGGCACTTTTAACCTCAAGACCAAAACATTTAGAAGTCTTGATTTTGTGCAGTCTGACCTTGTATTTATAGCTCTGGATGTTAAGGCTTGACAAAGATTTTCCACAGTGACCCTGTGTCTCTTCAGGTTTGTCAATGACAAATGAATGACAGGTCCTGGATAGAAATGATTTAGTCTTGTCAAGGGTTCAGTTTTAGCATTATGTGCTGTGATACGTATGTCTAGTGTTAAATCATTTCTTATCCTTTGAGGAACACACTAAATTTATCATACATTTCATGAAAAATTGACAATCCTTGCTCCTGAAGGACTGAAGCTGTTTTTGGATGTTCCTTTTTCTACTAAATTACCTTGTTAGATAACACACACAAGGTATGGCTATTAAAAAATTAGACTAGTGTTGTAATGTACATGAACATGTTCATTGCAACATTTTTCAGTGTCTTTCTCCTTCAGCATACTCCCCTTCTGCATCAATACACCACTGCTTTTAGGTCTTCCACTGATCAAAGCAGTGCAGAAGGTCTTCTTCAGACAGTTGTCATTCTTTCCTTAACTTCTGACACAGACTCTAGATGTGTTCATTTGACACAGATTTGATCGTAGGTCACACAATGCTAAACTGGATGAGTAGGGAGGCTGATCAAGAACTTAATCAAGTCTTTAGGCCAGAAACTGTTTTACCATGAGCTGGTGTGCTGTCTTGATGAAGAATGAAACCTCTGTTCCACAGTTGTGGTCTCTTTCTTGGGACTTTTGAACAATTTGTTAAATTTGTTGAATGTTTTCAGAAGTTTCTGGGGCACTCGTGCACATCTCTTCTCTGCCTTCACTAAGTATTTTGTGTTGTTCAAACACACGTATACATAACATGCAGTGTTCCACATACACCTCAGGGCTAGGGTTACCAAAAATTTGCAGCAGTTATGTGTGTGAATATCCTATCTTTATTACACTTGTTTATAACATTCAATGTGACTGTAACATGTGGTTTTATCCTCATAAGCGCAGTCTCATCATTTAATTCTACACCTCGTATTTTTGAATATTTGTTTTTTCTATTCCTAAGGTTGTCCCTGGCTCAGATTTTATGGAATATGATGCAGAACCAAACTTGAGGAATTTCTATGTATTTGCAGTTAAAAAGAAGTTGGCCATTATTACAGTTCACCTCCCAGCTAGCTCACAAATGCTATGATTCCATTCCCGGACACCTAGGTCCGGCCTGTGCACAAACATACCCAGAAGAATCCCCGCAACTAAATCCTTATCAAACCCTATGTGTGTGTGTGTGTGTGTAGGACTTGAGTTACAGTATGTTTTATACTAGCTCTGGATGATGTGTTTTGCCCTATCCTAATCGGACGAAGCAGGTGTGTTTGCAAAACTCACCATCACACGGCTGGATCTGGTTCCGATGAACCCCGGCCACCAGCGTCTGTCTCTGGCTGTCTGTGCATCTTTCCAGTATCTGGATCACCCCTTTGTTCTAAGGAATGCTGGGTGATGGAGTTCAGAGTTAAACGGTGAATATCTATAAATAGTGTTAGCGTGCTACTGAAAAATCCAATGCTTCGTTGCGTAGACAAATGGCTCGGTTCTTTCAGTCCTGCTTTCTCAGACAAGCGACTGACATGTCAAAACTCTCTCCATCTCTGGATCCTCAATTCTAAATCTGTGTCTGAGCTGCATTCTCACTCCATTCTCCTGTGTCTGAGACGTTCACACACCTGTTCAAATCAGCTTCGTTCCACACAGCTCTCTGCAGTTCTGCTGATGACAGTGAGTTTCATAAACCACGTTCGACATGTATGATATGTATTTCTCTGAGCTGAAACTACACCTATGAAAACACCATGGATTGTAACACCATGCAATAGAAGAGAGATGTTGTTCATACTGTTCACAATGAAGCACAATTTCCAGTAACCTTTAACTATGCTGCATGATTTTTAATTTGCAATTTTCCACCTGGCTGAACTTTTTCAGAATTGTTAAATGGCTGTCATTCATAACACCTCCAACCTACTGATAAAGTAGGCCACAATGCAGCAGATCCTCAAACAGGATATTATTACATTTATCCATGATTGGAAGAATTTTCACTCAAACCTGTTTTGTGTCTGTCTCCCAGGTGTACTTCCCTTATATTTGCCCCATGTGGTAACCATTTGAGCCCTCTGGCCACTGCGATGATGTAAATGAGGTCAGACAGAGATGTGACACAGAGTGAATTCTGAGTCCAAAGGTCTCTTTTGTGTCAGATGCACATGCATTACTTCCCCAAGAACAATCACAGTTCTTGAGCTTTACTTCCTTTTCAGTCCCCTGTGCCACCAATTTATTTTTTAAAAACATTTCAGACACGGGTCTTCCCTTAGGATAATCACCCATATGGGTGCGCAAAAGTACAGGCAAGCCAAAAAATAAGGATGACAGTGTAATGATAAAAGAATGTGTGAATGACTTGAAAGATGGGGGAGATGAAGGGTGAGATATAGAGCCAAAATGGAGAGGGACAGTGGAGGACAAGCTCACACCAGGTCATATACAGTAGATAATGAGGACGCTGTAGCTGCAATGTAATTGAGATACAACTGTGCCAATGTCATTCTGTATATGGGCTGTGTGAATGTGAGTGTTCACGTCTGGGCATGTGTGTGTATGTTTCACTTCTATTGCTGCAATTCAATTCACACTGTCTCACATCCCGTAGATGCCCGAGGAAGTCATCTGTCAAAGTGGGTAGCTAAGGAGGCCTATGGAGAGGGAGTGTGTGTGCACTGTGGATGTCTATGTGGGCTTTTTGTGGATCTTGGTACAGCAGTTTTTATTTGCTCTGATTCCTCCAGTTGCTCAGACCTTCCATAGTCTCAATGCTATTAGCCTTTTGCCCTGTTCTAAAGTGAAAGGCATAAAAAAAGCACTCTTTATCCAAAGTACAACTTCAAATCTCTTCTCTCTTATTCGATTCGATTTGATTTGATTCGATTCTCATTCACCAACTGTGAGGTAAACACAATTTCTAACCTACAGCTGGTAAATGAAGATTTCTGTATTGACCGTTGTTTTCTTAAATTTGATTTGTCCACAATGAAGAACAGTCTAGGCACATCAAATCTCATGCACTTTTGAGCACTGGTGTGTTTATGCAAGTAACAGATTATTGAATGAAAAAACAGCAGCTGGAAATTTCTTGTTTATTTGTGCAAAAACATTAGAGACTGTATCAGCTAAATCATGTGAGAATATTTTCATTTTATATGCTAATATTTTCACTAAGCAGCAACCTCTGTGGCTGAGCAGTGAATGAAAAACTGCAGTATTTTCAGTGTCCACTGGGGGTTGATTCCAAAAGTGAGTCAACCCCCATAGAGTCCCATGTTAAAACATCCATCTTTAGAGCAAAAATAACCATGTTTACAGCCTGGTACAGACAATGGTTTTGGGCTGTATAGTTTATTTCTACCTCTGTGAACAAGAGGTGAATTTTATATAGCTCATTTGTTTATATGTTTGAGCTTCTAAACAGCTCTTCTGAAACCTATACTTGACATCACAGAGGGTTTGTCTATTTTTATATGTAGTCTATTGTTTACATACATGTCCCTGCAGCAACATACTCTTATATAACCATTGGTGAGGTGTTGTTATTAAGAACAGAGAAAAAACCAAGTGTAAATCTTTCTGCATTTTAAGAACATGTTGGTGAATCTGACTTTGATTTATTGTACAGTAGGAACCTTCTCACAAAAAAATTGAAGTGAATTTGGTGAATGAAGCTCATTAGCTCTAACTTCAACCATGTTATAAACAGCTGACACCATCTAATATCATCAAATAGGAGATACAGCATTCCACATTTTAATAAGATTAGATTACTGCTTTATTGTCCAGTCAATTTTCAAACTGAATATGGAGCTTAGTCCAAGATCACAATGGTGCAAATGTCTTTTTTATCTGTAATGCTAGGTTAAGTGTATGTTTCACTTATTATAATTACGTATTATTTTGTCTATGTAACGTTGAAAAGTCAAACTTGACTTCCCCTCTCCTTTATTTCCTCTCTCCTTTCCTCATTTCCTCCTGTCTCCTCTCATCTTGTCTCCTCTCCTTGCCTCACTTCCTTTCCTTTCATCTCGTTTCCTCTCATCTCATTTCCTTTCCTCTTCTCTCCTCATTTCCTCACCTCCTCTCACCTCCTCATCATGTCTCCTCTCCTCTTTGAATAGAAATAGCTCTAGGTCCCGGGACAGTGTGCCTGAGTACAGAGGTGAGTGAAGAGCACAGATGTACTGACTTTGTAATCTCCAAATGATGTCACACCCCCAAAAATAGCATGCTGGACTCGTTATCTTACAGTAAGTTCGTACGCTCTTTTGAAAGTTTTTCTATGCCCAGCTCTTTAATGATTCAAAGGACTGCACTAATAAAACCAGGGTCTTATCATCGCTTCAGCATGTGGTTATCAGTGAAGATTTTGTACATCCTTAAAGCAGTAGGCTGCAGGTTGAGGCAGTGTGTGTCTCTGTGCTGGTGTTTGTGTGCTTGCATATGTGTGAAATTTGTGTGTTTCAGAAAATCATATGAGCAGCCTTTTATGGGAAGCTGCAAGAAATTGGTTACTTTTTTCATCACATTGTCTTCCCCAACAACAGAGAACAGAAAGCTTTTAAGTCCAATTAACAAGAACAAAAAGATGAAAACTAAATGTACCAAATGACTAAGACAGGTACAAAACAGGCTAGACAAAAAGGCATGCAAAAACAAGGCCTCTTTTTGTGCTTTAGTTGTATTTGTTGTTAAACTAATAACAGCAGTAAAGGTTTCACATCACTTGAGGCTCTGAAGAAGTTACTAATAAGACTCTGAACAAGTGGGGGGGGGGGTGACATCATGTAGTATGCAAGTCAGTTTTCAGATTCACTATAACCACTGATCACTGCTAGGATATGTTAAAGCACCATTCTCATGCATCACATCACTATTTTAAAACATTAGATAGAATTAAATTAAAAATACAATTTCCTTTTTTCAGGAAGTTGGTTTAAATCCATCATGCCAGATGGAATCCACACTTGTTCGGTTCCTGGCAGTTGAAACAGGTGGTAGGGAAAAACAAAACAAAGTGTCAGCCTCATCACAAGCAGTTAGTTAAGCCTTCTTCTCACAGTAGCTTCTTGAAAAATATAGCATGTTAAAAAATATATAAAACCAAAATAATGATTAAAAAAAGACTGCTTGGAGTTCCTCAGTCTTTTGACATGGGCGTCCAGCTATTTGGCAGCTCTTTAACCCCCCCACCCCACCCCCCCACAATTTCTAAGTTTTACAGTACATGATTAAATATGTTTAAAAAAATTATGCTGAGGACCGCCAAGTATTTTTGAAATTTATTTTACTGTTTACTGTTTTCAAAAACACTAAACTACAAAGACATATGGTATATTTAATTTAAAGTATAACATAAAGTTTTTAATTTATTTATAAGTGCACATCAAAAAGTCAAGTCCTTGTTTTCCTACTATTAATCAATTAGAATAAATACTGAAAAATAATATGACATTTATGAGAGAAGCAAATGTGCTGAGGGCAAAGTTCTTATGGCACACATGTTCAATTGCTAAATGTGTTCTGTCCATTCACAAGGGCAGAGATTTCTAAATGCCACGGCTGAATAATTTATCAAGGCAACACCTCCGTGAGAGCCCACTGATGGGGGATGAAGACAGACAGAAAGAGGATTTTGATCAATGGGTGGGGAGTGGACAATGGGGCTGGAAGAATGATGGAGGAGAAAACAATACCTGATGAAAAGCCTACAGAGACGAATGACTTCAGTGTCCTCCTCCTGACATGTGACTGGTGTGTGTTGCTTTTTGTGTGACATTTCATGAGAAGGGTCCGTATCAGGAGTTGGTGCTGACACGCATGTAAATCTGCACCCGAAGCATGTGAATGGAAAACATACAGCAGTTCACATACTCAGATCTCTACCTCTTGTTCAGGATATATTCTGTGTAAAACAATGTAGAACAAAAATGCTTTCTGCAGCTATACAGTTTATATATATAAAATTTAATGGACTCATTGAGATGACACTCTCTTGTTCAAGAGTGTCCTGGCCAAGATAGGTAGCACCACCAATAACAAATTGCAGACAAAACAATAAAACAGTACCCATAAACATACATACACATGAAAAATAAATCAATAAAAGTATGTGTTCAACAAATGCAGGCTTATTGACAATAAAATTATTGAAGTTAATAAAAGTAACAATGTAAATCATAGTGACAAAAATCATTAAAATTGTTAAAATCAGGTAAAACAATAAGAGACAGACGTTTTTGCCCCCAAGTAGCCCTTTAAAAGTGTTCAGTCAGACCAGCTCCTCCAGTTTGAGGTCATTTTGCAGTGACTTAGACACACAGGGAGCAGCAAACTTTAAAGCATTTTTCAGAGTTCAGTTTTAATGCTTGGAACTGATGATATATCAGTCCTCTGCATATGCAACTTTGTAGGGGCTTTAAAGTTAATCATTTATTTTTGTATGAACAAAGGTCTAGCGATTACATAGTATTTTATATGCATAAACAGACGGGTAACCCTACAAATCTATTTGACAGTGATTAAAAGACATGACACTGAATTTGATTGTCAGGAACATGAAGTGCATGAAAATATCACTATAAATACATTGGGTCCCATAAATACCCCTATTAGTGATTTCAGATGATGAGAGAGTAAGCAAATTTGTCACGAGTATATCTGTCATGAAAGTTCATCTCCATGAGTATTAAACTTCTGTAAGTCAGGAGATGATGTGCACAAACTGACCAGATTAAGGGATGCCGACATAAAGTGGTAAATGATGAGAAAGCAGATAAAAGATGCAAAAGAAAAATTAAAGAAAAGTTTTTGTTCGGTTAGATGCTGCTGGCAAAGACAAGCTGACCCACTTACTGAGGATATACGACCTGAAGGAGGGCGCACATTGAGGCCAGCGAGGCCACCAAGGAGCTCCAGCCACAGAGTGTGTGTGTCAGCTTGGTTCTATTAATGACGGTGCCTCTGCCACTGTGGAGTCCAAGCAGGGCTTTGAAAAGATACGACCTCCCACTGCACCGATGCTCAAACACACAAACATGCACATGCACACACATCCGGGGGTTTGAACACTTTTGCTTTTCATCTCCCTGTAAAACCACAGTGGGGAAGAAGCCACAGAGGAGGAAATATGGAAATTCTGCTCATGGGTGGTCCTCACTGGAAGTCTGCCTGAAATCCCTTGTCAGGGCCCATCCATGTTCAGTTCAATCAATTAAATATTGAATTAATTGACCCTTTCACCTACTGATGCCATGCATGACATAAGAACATGAAAGGAGACTTTCTAAATACTGAATTATTGAGTACATGAGCAGGATGACAAGACTGTGCAGGTTTTACACAGGTGTTGCATTCGAAGAAACAATCTTATCAAACTTTGTGGTGTTTTTAAGTTGTGGTCCTTGGCTGAGACGACAGACAGATTACATTTTAGATTATAAACAAAAATAGGTTAGAGTGAGAACGTTTTAGCAGTATTTGCATGTTTAACATCAAAACTACCAAGTGCCTATGTAGGTATTATTTCTAGTCCTCTGGCATTCTAATTTTCTTCGCAGATACATAAATGTCTGAAGGCATAATGTCTTTGTTTAATCATCAACAGTGTTTTTGTCTCCAGTTTTATAATTAAAGTATCTTCAGGAACATTAATGCTTTTAATGACCTTCAGTATACATCAGTCTTAAATGTCAGTAAAAATGAGTATAAGGCTGAAGCAAGTGCCGGAGTCAGAAGAACTGTCTCCAAGATTAATCCTTCATAGATGAAAGAAATAAAAGAAATGGCACTACTACTGAAAGTCTAAGACCCCTCTTCAGCCAGTCAGTATTGGCAGTGTGGACTTTGAGGTGATGCAGACATACGAATATCTTGGTGTACATCTGGATAACAAGATGGACTGGTCCCAGAACACAGATCTACTCTATCAAAATGATCAGAGTTGTGTATTTTTCCTACTGAGGCACAGGTTCTCTGCCATCTGCCTTAAGATGCCAGTCATTGGTTGCAAATGTATTATTTTATGCTGCATTCTGCTGGGGAGGCAGTGTCAGACAAAAAAATGTAAAACAACTGGACAGACTGGTTAAAAAGGCTGGATCAGTGGTTGGAGGGAGGCTAGACTCATTGGGGGCTGTGGTGAACAGATGCACACAGAAGAAGTTGGAGGACATCAATGAGAACCCAAACCATCCTCTTCACCTCATTCTGTCTCAACAGAGGAGCAGCTACAATGGATGACTAACATCACTACACTGCAGGACTGGATGTTATAAGAGATCCTTGAACCCCAATACCATCAGACTGTTCAACACTACAGCTGCTGAAGCCTGAAGACTGAGAAAACTGAAGACATTGGACTGATTTTATCTATGAGCTGGTCAACTGAATGTGCTATATATGAAGAAAAAGGTCAGTTTGTCTGGTACTGGTAATTATTGTTTTCCTCAAATAATCCTGTTTTGTCTACAAATAAAAATAGCTTGCACTCTTAAACAGCAATCTGAAAAAAATCATTGGGGGCCTCAACTGTAAATAACAAAATGAAATGCACAAAGTCAAAAACTGGAGGTTATCGATATTTTATTAACACATAATGCACCATTGAAAATCACCTGTGGGTAAATTTGACCTGTTGGCTGTTCTAGGATTAAGTTGTATTGCTGAGCCCATCTTTACTTGGATCCTCTGTGAGTTGTTGTTTATTTTCAATGCAATTCAATTAAATTTTATTTGTATAGCAACAATCATAATTGCTGATTATCTCTAGGCGCTTCACAATTTGAGGCTGAGACCTCATGACTATACAGACAATCATTTGCATTTACAACTATGGACAATTTAGAGTAGCCAAATCACCTAGTGCATGTTTTTGGTTGTGGGAGGAAGCTGGAGAACCCAGAGACCCAGCAGACACGGGGAGAACATGCAAAATCCACACAGAAGGACTCTGCTGCTGGGATTGAACCAAGGACCTTCTAGCTGTGAGGCATGAGTGCTGCCCACTGCACCACTGTATCTGCCAGTTTATCTGCAATCTTCAGAGAGATGTGTATAAATCTGGTTATCTGAATTTGGTAAGTAAACAAATATCTTGTGTATAATTTTGCTGCACTATGCATCAAACAACTTTGACATTGTCAATGTAAAACCATGTACAAAACTGCAGGTACAGTATACATACCAAATTATTAGGACACACTATGTAATGCAGAAGTACAGGTACATTGTGTTAAAGAAACATCGGCAGTGACACAATAGCTTTTAAATATGTGCTTCTTTCATAAGCACATGAGCTAATTACTATTACCAACTTTAGGTGGAATTGCTTGTTCCTTCTTCAGTCAGACAGATGGCACAGAATGTATTATGCATTATGAATTCTAATATGAAGGTGAAGCCTTTCTACCCTTAGTTATAATGAAGACAATGTAATGAAAACATGAGGACACGAAGGGAAGAATGAGAAAATGGGATTTTTTTTGTCTCCAAAAAGGAGAGGAAAAAGTTAGACAGTTGAGAAAAAAATTGAAGGTGTGGAGCCAGAAGAGGTGAAAGACAGAGGGAGAGAAAATGATGTGAGAAAATAAAGTGGGAGCGTTGTCAACATGGTAAGGAAGAAGAAGCTGCAGGAAGAGGTGAGGATTTGCAACCTTTTATATTTTAGGTTTTTTAATTCTGACACTCATGGAAATGGCTTCCCTATCTCATTGCTACCAGATGCCACCATGGGATAGAATTTACACTCTGGTTTATATTTTTTGATTGACAAAAGAGGTGTGTAATGCAATTACCCAGCAGCTGTTCTCATGGTTGTACCTCTTACTTACTCCACTCTGAAAAAGATGTAGGTCTAAGTAGAGCACAACACAAACACTCTAATTAATAGATAATTCTTAGGCTTTATAATTCATCAAAGTCCTGTATGGTCTCCAGAGCTTCAGTATGGGTAAGTACTTCAGTTCAATCAAATTCAGCCTTGCTATGTTTTTTTTTCCCAAATGTCAAGGTTTTTTCTGCCTGTGTCCTCATTCTGGGTATAAATGGAATTCATGGTTGGTGTGTAGGAGGGAAGCCCCTGTCTCTTAGGACATACTAGCCAACATATTTCTGATATATAAATCTCTTTCCCTGTTCCCCCCGCATCCGTGCAACGCAATTAAACAGAAAATCTCTGCCTTACATAATGTATAAATCCAATCAAAGTCTGTATGTGACCAAAAAACCACTCATATGCCACACAGTCAGTAAAGTTGTATATGGGTATTGTGACATGGTCTCCTATGTACAAATGCATCTGCGCCTCAGCCCGTTTCGGAGCTGTCAGTGTGAGGACAGACCAGCAGGGGGAGTGGGGAGGGGGTACAAATGTGCTCTGGTGTGGTTCAGGCCAAATCAAATGGCACTAGTGGAGTACGCCCTTACTGCTGCAGCTGACATGCTCTGTGGGTATTCCACCTATTACGCATACATATCGCCTACCGGTACATCTTCATATTCATGGCATTCCTGTCATGCTGGAACTCTTCATAATGCCATCACTAGATTGAATGTGAATAGCAGACACCTTGTGGACCTGCCAAATTAAAGATGCGGGAGAAATATTGTGAATAGGGCAACAACGAGCATACCTACATGTGCTGTTACACACTGATACTTCTTTCCTAAGTTCACCATGTTGTCTCTTTGCCTCCGCACAGTATGTGAATATTAGATATAATTACAAACAGTAATACATGGAGGTACAGGCACTGCATTTTCCTGTATTGTTGCATGCAGTGTGCATGCAAATGGAAAATGCTACTTCATCATAATGCATGTCAATCTTTGATCTATACACTTGAAGCATGCAGAGTCAAGCTGTACATAAGAAAAAGATGTGATATAGAAGGCAGCTGATGTTGCATATGCTTAGCTGCACAGGGGATGGCTGTGGAAATACCAAGTAGAAAAGCTGGATGGATTTAACACTCCAATGTCCAACTGAACGGACGCCATCATTGTATTGTCTGACATAAAAAGGTACTGTATGTAAAAATATACTGTACATGTAAATATTGTATGTCCATGTAAAGTTTATCTAGAAGTCTAATTTGTGTTAGTCGCCTGTCATTTGTTGATGCCAGTTAATTCTATTTCTAATCTAATGGTATTTAATGGAGTGGAGCACTTTTTCACACAGGGCCATGTAGGTTTAAATTTTTTTTCCCCCTTAAAATAAAATCCATTTAAAAACTGCATTTTGTGCTTTCTTTTGTGTTTTTTTAAATTCATCATTTCAATTTGTTTGATGATCTAAAACATTTACAACTATACAAAAAAGTGAGAAATCAGGAAGGGGGCAAACACTTTTTTCACAGCACTGTATTTGATATTGTGAATGAGTAGCTAAATCATTTCTTAATTCACTTATTTGAAATGAAATTATTATGAACTGTTTTATGTAAAAGTTTTAAGTTTGCTTTGCATCATGTCTTTTATGTTTGCCAGGCTATGTGTTAAATTTCATGGAATCTGGTGGAAACTGTAATGTATACAGTATATGTGTGAAATATGTATTTATGTAATTTGCTTGTAGTGTGAATGGGGACTCCAGGAAGAGTAAGCACCATTCATCATGCAGATTCTTTGTGGTGGACCACTATGAATGACTAGACAGGAGACCTGCACCAGTCAGCACGCCTTACAACCTCACAGGTGCACGAGTTCATCCGCTTGTTTGCAGAGTTGTAAACAGTCGTAGCAGAAGCTACTGTACAAGGCAGACAAGCTAATAGAACCACATGATGATTGTGGAGAGTCTGCATTTCAGATTCTATCAACATCTGATACAGGAAAAAAGAACAGACAAAAGAAATACTAGCTTGACAACTGCAAGGTTGGAAGCCGTGTTGACTGGCAGATCACCTGTCTAATCATTTATAGTGCTCCACCACAAACAATCGACTACAAGCTAGTTTCCCAACATTGTAGACTGCACCTTTAAGTGCCTTGAGGTAACAGTATAATGCTGTTATTTTAGCACGTTATTGTTGACCATAATTCATCTGAAGTGTAATTGTATGGCTTAAGGGACTGGCAGTGACAACAAAAACTGTTCTTTAGCAGAAAGTTACATTACGTCAGGAAGTTAATGCTAATACAATTAAGCCGAGGTTTTAGCCACTGAACTGAGAGGGCTTTTATTTTGTGAGAGACAGGAAATGTTAATAGTTTATGTTTGCAAATATCAAATCATTTATAACAAGGTTTTGAGATAAATATGACCATTCCTAATTATTAAACATAGAAAAAAAAAGAAAACTTTGACTCTAATACAGCTGCATGTAAATTTAAGAAAATATGGCAAATTCCACTTATTAAACAGAGAAAATTACAAATAAAATTCTGTTTCAAATAGAGCTCTGTTGAGGTGAACAAAATCACTGGGCAATATTTGAGGATGTACAGTAAACGACATATTCTAAGATATCAAAAACACAAGAATTCAGGTGATTATACACTAATGAACATATCCATTGTATATTATTCTGAACCTTTAAATAGAATGGTAATATGGGAATTGGAACACATGGAAAGAATTTCACAGTGGTCATAGTTTGTTGAACTTCATCTCATGTCTGTGTTCCCCCCTCCCCCCTTTCTCCTTCATCCCTCCTTCATCCCTGCCTCTGTTGCCGCGGTTACGGCAGAGCTGGATGCAGCTCGTGGCCAGTCAGGCTTTGTTCTGCAGATGGCCGTGTCCCCTCTCCATCGCTGCCTCTCTCACCTCTGTCATGTGCAGCTGTGATGTCTCCCAGATATCTATAGTTATGCTAATAGGAGCCGTTAATTAATTAATTCCACACACACAGGTGCTTTGTCCATATGGGCTTCTTTTTATTGGTGAATTTTCAATTACAGCTCCCTTATATGAATTTACTGTTAAAGGCCACATGTGGAGGAGAGGCAGTTGAATGTCACAGGCTAAATATCAAGAATATTCTGCTTCTAAAAAACATTACATGAAAATTAGATTTGGTATGTCCTATTACAACCTTGTGATTAATAAACCAAAAATGTAACTGATGACTCAATGATCATATAAATTAGACTCCTATGGCTTTTCCCTGATGAATAAAATATGTTATTCTGTCTGTCAGTCAGTCTGTCTGTTGCTCTTTCATTCTCCGGCATTAGTCCTCCTGTCATTTCCTTAGTCCTCTCTCAGAGAATAATAACAGAGAAGTACTTAACTTTCTCCACAGCTCAGGGGAGATGTGATCAAGTAACCTTTACAGCCACAATCCTACTTAAAGAACATCTCAAGACTACTCAATCATAGCATTCATATACAGTATGATGCATTAAAACCTACTATTTAGAATCATATGTTCACAAAGGCTCAGAGGCAATTACTTATTTAGCATCTGCAGCAATTGGAGCTGTAGGAAGTAAAATGTTAATTTCATTTTACAACATGGAGGCTACATAAGGAAATAAACTAACCAAAATGTCACTATTAAATTGTGATAGATTTGCACATGCTTGTATATTTGTGTATATTTTATGTTCAAATCTGAAATGAATGCTGTTGCAGCTGCAGACAAACATGAGTTAGTCATTAAAATATGCAAGGGAAAGTGTAAAGGTTTTAAGGAACTGTGGTTGTTATGAATGAAGACCACAGAGATGGTTAGTAGCTTAAAAGCCCTCACCCAAAGCAAAAAATCCAACACAAACTACATGTATGTGAAGGAACATGCTTAAATCTCTCAGAATCTTCAAGAGTAAAGACCAACCAAATAACACTGGATAATCTCTTGAGACTTTTAGTGCAGATTAAAAAAATGTAAATAAATCAAAAGTACAATTCTCTAAATTCAAATTGATTTAAGGCAAAGGCATGCATCACATAAGAAAAAGACATAAATGTTACATTACATGGTGGGTGGCAGTTAGCCTGCACATTTATCTGAGCAACAACAGTGTAAATCTAGGTTACTTTTGAGGTCAGAACCTTCAGCAACACATAAAAGCAGACCAGTAGGTGGTGTGTGACAAGTTGCCAGACATGTAATCCCCATCCTGCGTTTTCTCTTAGAGGCATGAGCTTCATCATTTTCCAGTAACTGTGAATGGAGGCTGCTGTATATCCCTTGCAGAAGATCCAAACTAGCCCATTTTCTCAAGTGCAACCAGATGTCCATGACCTCAGCCAGCTGAGCAGTTCTTCCTACAAAATGACCCACTTCCCCTCTCACATGTTCTTTTGGGCTTCTTTTAGTGTGTTTTAGTCACAGACACACTCGAAGCATTCAAGTGCAATGCGCAAGGTAGCCTAATTTCATAGGTTAATAAGGGAGATGAAGTGGACCTATATTTAACATGAGGAGTGGAAACCACATTAAAAGGCCCTTTGGCTGTCCCTGAGTTCTGTCTCTGAGGACCAACTGGCCCTTTTAATATAAGACAGCTTCAATGTGGCCTCGATAGGAAGACGGTTCTACAGTGAATGTGTCACAGTGTTTTCAGCAACTTTCTACATGTGTTTGTAGGACTGTCATTGTCCGAATCTGGTGTATCTGTGGGAATTTAATTATTATGAGCATATGGAAACTGGCATGTGTTCATGTTGGAGATTCATATCACACCTGGAACTTTAAAAGGGATTTCTGATGTCTGACATGTTAATCATAAATTTAAGGGTAGAAAAATGTTTGGGGTTTTTGGGGGGAGGTGATATGAACATAGTAGACACACAAATGTTTTCCAGGTGATTTATTTTATTTTGTTAAAGTTTGATTTAACCATGAAATGACTCATTGAGATTAAAAGAGTAGTTATAACTTGGCAAGTAGTATTTCCAATTGAAGGCCCCATATGGGTTTTGAGATTTACATAAAGTCTGTGGTTTAAAATGTGTGAAAAAATGGACTTGCTCAGTACTGCCTGTCCTGAGAAATCCACACAAGATGGACCCAACCAGTCATGCTAAAATGCTAAGTGCCAGTAGAATTATGTCTGAAAATATAATATTCAAATTTAAGAACATCGAAGGTTGAAACCAATCAAACCCAAGCTAATTTTGTGTTTTAGAAATGTGTCTATGAAAAGTTTGAAAATATAAACTTGCTCAATACTGTCAATCCTGAAAAATACACATGAGATGGACAAAGGAAAACAAATTATTGTGAGTTTTTGGAAATTGTGACATCACAGATGGCAACAGCCAAATAACAATGCTTTAGCACCACCCCCAAGAGACACCAGAATTCTAAATAGAATTGTCAAAATATAAAGTCTCAGAACAGACAAGATTGGAACTAATCATATTAACATTAAAATTAGCCCTGTCCCATTGAGAACAGTTTCATTTTTTATCAGAAAATTGTCCATGAAAAGTGCATTTTCTCTATTTACAGCAGACTTGTGTCGAAATATGATCACAGGTCACTTTGAGAATGAGCTTTGGTTCATCAAACCAAAATGTTTTCTGTTGGAAAGTGAGTGGCTGCAACAGCACACAGTGAAACGACAGTGTGGATGGCAGAGTTACAATCAGAAAAATCAACACTATTTTGCCAAATCCGTTACAAAACTCTTCAACAGACACATACAGTATAAGCAGAACAAACTATATTTAAGACATGTTGTACCACATTTTACAAGTTAAATAAATTTGCATTAGTTGGTGTATTTTAACTTTCAGCTCAAAAACCACATGGATTCCTTATTTGACTGTGCCCGTAAACTTCCAGTTATCAGCCCTGTATCATACAGGCTGTTTTATGTGTGTAACTTCAAATATTTTACCAGCCTGTGCCATGGACTCCAACACATAGACTCCCTTGTCCCATTATTCAAGGATGTCTGTATGGTTTCGGTGGTTCTGGTGGTCTTGAAGGACTCATTGAGGATAGTGAATGTGCAGATGTACAGCTGTGATATAACAAATATCCAGAAATCCAAATGCTGTGTTGTAGATCCAGTGATCTGAAAAAAGGCTCTGTGTTCTTCCTCCTTTGAGTGGTGATCTTGATACTATAACATTGTTTTTTTTTTTTTTTACAGCCCCCAGACTTGTTTATAATCAGAAAACACATGAAGCCTTGTGTTTCTTTAAAGTAAAGCCAAGCAATTTTAAAGCAAGTGTGTTGTCCTCTTGGGTGTAGTGCAAATACAGTTTATATTTTGTGTGGGGGAGTGAGGGTGGGGCGGCATGTGTCAGGCTGGTGTTGCCACACATTGTCTCTACTGACGCTAGGCTTCTCAGATTAGTCCAGTCATCCAGTGCTCATTTAATATAATTTAAAGGAAGCAGATGTTCATGGGCAACAAACACAGTCATCTCTCACAATTACTCCAACCTCCCTTTCCTGTTGTCTTACTGTTGTCTTTCTCCACTTGTTGATATGTATGTGTGTGTTTAGTGTGCATGCTTTAGTACAGGATCTGAAGGTAAGAAAGTGATAGTCGACTCCATCTGCCAAAAACAAGAACAGGTTCTAAGAGTGATACTTTTGCTGATATCTTTTGATTTGCTGTTTTTGTTTGTTAACAGATTCATCAAGGAACTAATCACTCTTCATACTTCTCCTTCATTTTATCCTTAGCTTATCTTCCACTATTCACCCACCTACACACACACAAACACGGGCAGTTTGGCATTTACATTGATACAGTTGTAGGCCTTTCATTAACTCTACCCCAAAACCAAAATAATAACAGATGTGGGTATCAGTGCAGTATTATGAGGGATTGTTGTTATTTCTTCTCCTCATTATGACATTTTCAAATAAACACCTCTAAACAAAAAAATAAAAAAAACACCTGAAGAGTTCCTTGGATTTTTTGTCTACATGTCACTTTTACTTCAACAGCGCATTAACGACTCATCCAAAAGGTCACAAAGGCACCAAGAACAACACCTAAAAAAAATGGAGGCTACACTTACCTCAGTTAATGTCAATGTTCATGATTCAACAATAAGACAGAGAATGGACAAAAATAGCATGCATTGGAGAGTCCCAGGGTAAAATCCACTGCTGATCAAAAGGAGCACAAATGCTTGTCCAACATTTACCAAAAAACATCTACATGAGCCCCAAGAGTTTTGAAAATTACTCTGGCCTAACAAGACAAATATTGAACTTGAAGATGTGCGGCCTGTTGCATCTGGTGTAAAAATAACACAACATTCCATAAAAAAGAATGTCATACCAAAAGTCAAATATGGTGGTGGGCGTGTAATGATCTGGGGCTGCTTTGCTGCTTCAGGACCTGGATGTGCCAACCATGAAATCTCCTCTGTGCTAGTAAATCCCAAAGGAAAATGTCTGATCATTAGTTTGTGACCTCAAGCTCAAGTGCACTGGGGTTATGCAGCAGGATAATGATCCAGAACACATCAGCAAGTCCACCTCTGAATGGTTCATAAAACCAAAATGGAGGATTTGAACTGATGTTGTCAAAGCTGGGACATAAATCAGACTGAGATACTGTGCTATGGCCTTAAACAGACTGTTCATGCTGAAAGACTCTGCCATAAGGCTGAATTAAGACAATTCTACAAAGAAAAAGTGGCCAAAATTCCCCCACCGCAATGTAAAAGACATGGCACAACCAGTTAATAGGTTTAATAGGTTTAGGGAGCAAATAGTTTTACACATAGAACCAGGCAGGTTTGGGTACATGTTTTAATCGATAGAAAAACAGTATTTTATATTTGCGTTTGCATTATCTTCATCTTTCTCACAGCCCTGTACATGATAAACCCTAAACAGGCCATACTAACCAGATATAACAACCTGAATAATACAACAACAGTGACACATTTTTGCTGTCATTTCACTCAGCTGTCATTCCAGCCATGCCGAAATCCATGAGATGGGAGACTAGAGTTTCAATTCCATAAACATTGCTTTAAATGACAATGACAATATGTGCAGAATGTATTCATTGGGATGGATTTAATAAGAACTGCTCCTATGAGCAGAACTTCAATGAGAAAGCAAGCAGTCTGATTTAGCAAAATACTGCCAAGGTCTTTTCCCATTTAAACAGAGACAAACTGTATTTATGAGCTGTGTGCAACCAAGGTGGATCTCTTGTAGATGATATCATTGTTTGATTGATTTCAGCAAGAGAGTTAGCAAACTAGATTTATAGATGCTTGTGTTACAGGGTGTAGTTATATTTTTTTTTCATCAAATTGACTTTCCCGTCTCCGATTTCTTTTCGATTCTCTCCTAGTGATTCAATGCAGTGATCGGCTGGAGAGCTCTTGGCCTTTTTCTACAAATCTGGGGGCTTTTCAGCACCTTGGACAGCAGCCCCCAGAGTGGTCAGTGCAATTTGATGCTTCACTTTGTTTCCGTCTTTATTAGGATCCAACATTGACTATTTCTTTCCTGGAATTCACACTGGAGTCACAGAAACGCAACAAAGCAGCTCAAGAGAAACAACAATATAATTTCAAGTCAACATATAATAAACAATCAATCACGAGTGCGTAAAATAAAATTGGCCTATGCAAAATAAATCTTTATAAATGCAGTTCTATTACTGAACAACCTAATTGACATAATTCCACATGCTTGATTGCAAGAAATACATGTGGAAAATGAGAATGTATTGTATTGACAAGGACAGTTTAAATCGCCTCAACATGATCACACTAAAACCATTTTTCACCTAACACAAAATTCAATTATGTATGAAGATATTTGTCAGTAAATATTTGAGCTACCCGTTTCTTGGATGATACGGTGCGGGGAAAGTTCCATTAAAGAACTGTTTTTGTTGTAATGCTGTTGTAAATGCTTTGTGTAACATGAATCTTCTTTCCTGTTGGAAAAGGTCAACATATAATATCTGGTAATTTTGTAACCGATTTCTAATAGAATTTAACAAAGCAACGGTGTGGCTTTGATTTACAGTCAGCCACTTCTGTCTGTTATGCACGTCTATTACATTAGTTCTGTAACGAGCAAAACATCTTACTTTGAGCTTTTTGTCATTTTTTCATTCCATTCACTGAAACCTTCGTTTACAATGCGTTTTATATGTTGCTTCGACAAAACGGCTTATTTTCCATTATTTATGATCTTGTATTGTACCGTAAGCCTATTTATCGGACTCTTTGTCACGACCTTACTTAGTTAGGTTATGGCTAAATATTTGATATTCAGCGCAGCACTTATGAGACTGTCTGTGAGGAGGAGAGTCTTTAATCCTAGAGAGTAAAACCTCGTCACGTTTTACGTGGGAAAAGGCAGATTTCTCTCTAACGCTTTGTCTGCCTGCGAATATGCGAGTGATTACATGGGGTTGTGATAGCATACGGTGCATGATATATGTCAACGCAAGTTCTCTTGACATTTGTTCGATTCTTGTTTTTATTAACCTTTTTATCGAGAAAATAAAATGTTAGGATGTGACTTTGTGTGTTACGGTAAATAGGAAAATATTTGTAGTATTGTTATTCAGTTTCAAGCTACAGTATTTGTTTCTCATACATCGACATTTTATTTCTCTTATTCTCGCATTGCCTCCCCCTCAGTCTGCTCTTCCTCACTTTGCACGTACCATGGTCCTGCCCCAGGGCGCAAACAGGCATCAATTTCGGATGCCAATCATGGTCATCAGCTATTTGAGTGTCATTAAAATGTTTATGAAAACAGGGTCATGTGTCATGTTCCATATTTTAATTGTGTTTTCCATGGCACGCCCACATGTTTTGTTGGATGAAAAGCTTTTCCAAAGCATGGCTATGCGCCCTGGAAAAAAATAGACTGTTATATTTGTGAATATCCTATTTGAAAATGCCCGATCTGTGGGCGATGACCTTGTTTAAAAAGGAGACTAATTGCTCTCGCCTGAGCGCGTGTCTACAAGACGGAGAAAAGGGCAGAGGGAGGCGGGCACGCCCAAACCATGGTGTTGAATGACGCCCGTCTGTTGCTTCTTCTGTTTATCGGTGCGTTTTGCAATTGGAGGAGGACAGAGAAAGGTACCCAGCACTGGTGCGCAGTGGGCGGGTGGAAAGTCTGTTTATAAACCCAGATCTTTCCCTGTGGGCGGGAACAGCAACAGTAGAGAGTGAAAGTGAAGCGCAAGAAGTGAGACAGACGGTGGAGACGAGGCAGTGGCGGCGGTTGTGGCTGACCGGGGTCCGCGGAGGGGGCGAGGCGGTCGTCCCTCTATGCGTCTTCATCCGCGCATGGATGACCACCTCAGCCTCCTGCAATCACCCCCACCGAGCGTGACCAAAACCCGGGGCGACAACCTGGTGAACCACGGATACACCGAGACAGAGGCCGACGTGATGACGGTCGTGGCGTGTGACAACATGCTAGAAGAGTCGGCGGCTCTCCCGGGCCACCACTCTCTGGACCGATATGAACCGGATCACGAATGCTGCGAGAGGGTGGTCATCAACATCTCAGGGTTACGCTTTGAGACCCAGCTCAAGACCCTCTCGCAGTTTCCAGAGACGCTGCTGGGTGACCCCAAGAAGAGGATGAGGTACTTTGATCCTCTCAGGAACGAGTACTTTTTCGATCGTAACCGTCCAAGTTTTGATGCCATCCTATATTATTACCAGTCTGGCGGGCGCATTAGAAGACCTGTCAACGTGCCCATTGACATCTTCTCTGAGGAGATCCGGTTCTATGAGCTGGGTGAGGAGGCTATGGAGAAGTTCAGGGAGGATGAGGGCTTCATAAAGGAAGAGGAGCGCCCGTTGCCTGAAAATGAATTTCAAAGGCAGGTGTGGCTGCTCTTTGAATACCCGGAGAGCTCGGGTCCAGCTCGGGGCATAGCTATAGTGTCCGTCCTGGTCATTCTCATATCCATTGTCATCTTCTGCTTAGAGACATTGCCAGAGTTCAGGGACGAGAACAGGGATCCGATTTCCATCACGCCTTTGATAAACGGCACGCTCCCTTATCTCGTCAGCCCCTTCTCAGACCCCTTCTTTGTAGTGGAGACGTTGTGCATCATCTGGTTCTCCTTTGAGCTGCTTGTGCGCTTCTTCGCATGCCCGAGTAAAGCCACATTCTCCAAAAACATTATGAACATTATTGACATTGTGGCCATCATTCCATACTTCATCACGTTGGGAACAGAACTGGCAGAGAGACAAGGAAATGGACAGCAGGCCATGTCATTAGCCATTCTGCGCGTAATTAGGCTTGTTCGGGTATTTCGCATCTTTAAACTCTCGCGTCATTCTAAGGGGCTTCAGATTTTAGGACAGACTCTAAAGGCCAGTATGCGTGAGCTGGGTTTGCTTATTTTCTTCCTATTCATCGGTGTCATCCTTTTCTCAAGTGCTGTCTACTTTGCTGAAGCAGACGACCCAGATTCGGGTTTTAACAGCATCCCAGACGCCTTCTGGTGGGCTGTTGTCACCATGACCACAGTGGGCTATGGGGACATGCACCCTGTGACAATCGGGGGTAAAATTGTGGGGTCTTTGTGCGCCATCGCCGGTGTGCTGACCATTGCCCTGCCTGTACCCGTCATCGTCTCCAATTTCAACTACTTCTACCACAGGGAGACGGAGGGCGAGGAGCAAGCACAATACCTGCACGTGGGCAGCTGTCAGCCCCTCGCAGACGCAGAGGAGCTCAGAAAGACTCGCTCCTCTTCCTCACTCAGTAAGAGCGAGTACATGGTTATAGAGGAGCACGGGATGAACAGCGCGTTTAAACAACAGCCTAACTTCCCCACGACCACGCAAAACAACTCGCAGAATTGTGTGAATATAAACAAAAAGATCTTTACCGACGTGTAGCTAATTGTAGTCATGGCCCTGAACGCAGGAAGGGTTGATGTGTCAACACACAGCTGGTTCTATCGTTACGCACCAGATTGTGGAAGCAGCTGAAGATCAGATGAGTAAGGAAAGGAATAAAAAGAGAGAGGAAGAGCTAAGCCTGTTCGTTCAGAGACGCTGCTTTGTGCTCCATTCAAAGAATCAGGAAATTTCACTTCAGTGATCTGAATACATAATTCTGTGTGGTTCCATTCGCGCTTGAAGAGAAAGAGCTCCTTAAAGTATTAAGCCTACTTTTTTACCT
Organism: Pseudamia nigra; assembly: GCA_029823295.1. Lineage (NCBI taxonomy): Eukaryota > Metazoa > Chordata > Actinopteri > Kurtiformes > Apogonidae > Pseudamia > Pseudamia nigra. The sequence goes on from JAQQAE010000959.1 coordinate 23,883, forward strand.
GAGTGAGGAAAATGACCTGTTGTGCATTGTGCAACAGCCAACGTGGCATCGCAACAGGTAGAAATAGAAGCTTTTTTAACTGTGAAAGATTATTTCAAATGTATACTAGTCGAAGGACACTCACGTTGTATTAACATGCGTTATGAGTCGTGATTCCTCGCCATAGCCTATGTATAATATTCAGAATCATTCAATTATGTGTGTGTGTTCAAACACATGTGATGTCCGAAACACAGTTCAACATATATTATCTCAATTAGACCCTTCTGTGCTGTGCCTTTGTTGTGCGTTAAAGTCTAGTCCAAATGCTACTGTCGTTAAACCAGTATCCCCTGTAACTCCTTGATATGAACTGTCCAGTTAGGTGATTCAGGCATAATGTAAACACTGAGGCCAGCCGACTGTCAGCGTCTCATTAACTGCGCAAGACACACGTGAGAGAGGAGGAACACACAGAGCTCCTTCACGCACACATACACCGATCATAGATGGAGTGTGCTTCTCTTTGGATGCCTCAAATATAGCCCGCTGTGATGCAGTCTCCATGGCAACGGTCGTTTCCTCGGTAACCCCAGTCATCGTTGCCATGGCACCCTTGTTTCCACAGTAACCTCCCAGATGGCTTGGATGCTAAATTGAAGATTATCATCTAAATATCGTCGGTCTCTAAAACGACTCTCTTGCCATCACGCTTTGTGTGCGTAAGAGACGAGCCCAAGCGTCCCCAGCTCCATAAGCTCTACAGGTGCTGACCTAAATATCTACTCAAACACGAATTGGAGCAAAGAGGAGGTCTGTTTTCAAATGTCCACTACGAGCTGCTGCTAAAACGATCCAAGCGCAACGTGTAAGAAGAAGGAGAAGCAGACCGTGAAGAATTATGAATGGACGGGGAACACAATGTGTCTGGCCGCCCTGACTGGTTGCACTACAACGGGCGCTCAGCAGAGGTCGCTGTCCGCCCAATGATAACGTTGGTAAGTCGTGAACAATGTCATGCTCCTGTCTCCTTATGAATTATCCAGCTGCCTTTAGTCATAAAATCAGTTGGAATATTTACACTAGTGTTTTATAGCATTGTCAATGCAGGGGGAACTAAATTTGCTGAATTGTTTTCCAGTTTGGACTCTCACGGAAACAGCATCATGTTAAAATCACACATCAGCAGGTGCAAATCTTTTTTTTTTTTTCTTTTTTTTTTACAGTTCAGATCTTAGTTCCGTTTTAAATTTCATGTTACTACAGCTGGGCCCTGGTGACAGAGCTCTGTGTCTGTCCACCTCCACTTCTTGCTTGTGCTGGTGTGTACAGGCTTTGAGATTTTGCAATGGGCGCCATCCCTCCTGCAGTGTTTTCAGGTTGTCTTTCACCTTCAGCTGACTTTGTCTATAAAATGATTAAGGGCACCACGCAGACATGCCCACCCTGGGGATCTCAGTGCTGCCCTCTAGTGGCCACAATTCTCGCATAAACAGGTGACTCCTGTTTACCTGCCTTATGAACTCTGCTATTGATTTAAGATTTCCTGTAGAAAACCAGTTTATGAATGAATGAATGAATGAATGAAACTTTATTTATAAAGCACTTTACAACAACAACAAAGCTGAACCAAAGTGCTGTACATTCAGATTACAGAAATTAGAAATAGAAAGAAGAACAGAAATTCCCCCCGTCGGGACCGCTGCGCCAAAAAAATACAGGGCGCGTCACCACGTACAGAGGAACAAAGAGGGGGGGGGGGGGCAGTTGGGTCCAAGTAAGACATTGCATATGTTTGTGTGACATACAGACTCCTCAGTATCAGGTTAGCCTTGCTGTTTGGGCTTCAGTTCAGTGTCATTTTTCATACAAAACTGGCTACAAATCAACAGTTCCATCACTGGCCCCATTCAAACTTTGGATTACAGTTACAGTCCGGATTTGTGCTCCTGGTGTTACAGAGCCTGCCCAAATGTGTCTTGCAAAGTCTATTTTTTAAAATTAGATTTACTACTTGTTATGGAAATAAACCAGTTTATCATGAAAACCTACTGCTAGCATTTGGAATCACATATATTATTAGTAGTTCTATTGTTATACAGGAAAAATCATATTTCCATAATGATGGTTTTCTTTTGGATCTAGCTCTGCAAAATGTTGAATATACATCAACTCCATGGGCACGTTATTAAATCAGCAGACTTGTTGAAACTGACAGTTTGGAGTCAGTTTCATGTCTATAGCTTTATTTGCCACCTTACAGTAGTTATTTTTCCTCAACTCCTGTAAGTATAAACATTATGGGTCACTATATCTGAAATACTGGAATACTGGAATCTGGATCAAACTTTGTGGTTTGATAGAATCTATTATGGTGTTATCCTATGTTTTGCTCTGTTCTGGGTGTTATTTGTGCCATTACAAGGACAAATGTTGACTTTGGCCCTATCACGGTGAAGAATCCTTTAAAAATCTTCCAAATCCAGACGGTGATCCAGATCACGCCCAGATTCTAATCAAGTGACCTTTATGCCATTTCTCACCTATCCTTGAAACTTCATCCAAATCTATTCCTAACTTTTTGAGTGATGTTGTGCACAAACAGATTAATAAACTAACCTTGACAAAACATAACCTCCTTGGAGCAGGTAATTAGAAATAAAATGTTTGTCCAAAAATACCCTAGGATAAAATGATTTAAAAAAACCCCACTGCATACATTCACAATCTCCTTGAAATGCATCCTAAGTGGTTCAGACCACCCTGCACTAGTCTGCATGTGCAAGAACAGAACAGGCTCTTTGTTTTTATTACATGGCATCTATTTTACACACTCGCAGCTTAAAAATCCTTAAAAATAGATATGGACACTTGCCATGTAATATTTGCCACCTGTGTGAAACTGACATACACAAAGAAAATAAATAATAATGTGCAAATTAATCACATGAAATGTGGCACCCCACCTCTGGGAATGTTAAGGCCATTCTGTGAAGGAGCAATCACTTAAAATCAGTTGTTCCACTGCAGGTATAAGAAGTACTGTACTTTCCATTTGACACAACCAGCAGCCAGACAGTTTTCCTGAGAAGTTTATTTAATCTCTCTTTGAATGGCCAATGTAGCAAAGCTCCCTCTTTTGTTAGGTCAATAGCTGACACTTGTGGAGCTGAGACAAAAGCTGAGGTACTTCAAACGGTAAGGTAATTTGCTCCGTTTTGGTCTATTTGTCCTAAAATTCTTTCAGTTTGTTCCTGCGCATTGGGGGATTTACTTCATTTTTGATCTTTCAGTCCTCCAGCAGCTGAGGTGAGATAAACAGATCTTGCACACACGCACAGAATCAACTTTGTCCTTCAGTCTGTGCAAGGCTTTCATTGCTGCTTTATCAGTGTGAATTCAGTAACAGTAAAAACGTATACAGGCTATAAATTCCTGACAGTGCGGCTTGAACCATAACAAAACATCTGTTGCACTACCAGTGTGAATTCAGTAAATATAAATTCATCAATAGACTGAGGGTGCAAGTCCAATCATGGAAAAAGCATCTGAAGTATATACACATGGTGTGCAACGTGGCAATAAATAATGCAGTAGGATTGGAAATGTGGAGTCAGTCCAGAAAAAAACATAAAACCTGATTATCTTTTTTTCTCTGTGCATTCAGTGGAGTTACAAGCAAGAGGCTGATCATTATGTTTGCTTTGATCCTTGGAAAGATCAAAAAAAATCTGCAAAACTGTATCATTTTGTTCAAAGAGAAGATAGTGAGTTATTAGTTGTCAAAATGACTGAACTAGTACTGTGCATATACAACGGAGAAAACATAATTTTGCCATAAAGACTCAAAGCGTCTCTGAAGTGTTTCATTTGCAAAAGCGACAGGAGAGAAGAAGCACAGAATGAAGAGGGATTATTTGTCAAACAAGTAGCACAGTCAGAAATGGACACAGACGAACCTTATCTGCAGCTGAAAATTAGACACAGCAAAGAAAAAAAACGGATTGTTTTCCATTCATATCAACCACTATATATTTAAAAACATAGCAATCAGCATAAATACAAATGATAAGCAAAAAAAATCTATTGCAGTAGACATAGCATTAAAGGCTCCATAGTATGAAAATCCTTCTTTTGGGGGGTTTTGAGGTTTAGCTGGAACTTGGGTGCACTCTGTTGCAGCTTTAGAATATGATATTAAGTGGAAAGTGAACCATTCACAGGCTCAAGCAGCATCTGCATGGAAAAATGTTAAATGGAACTAGTTTTTTTATGTATGTTTTATTTATGACATTTTCAGTTTCAGCATTACAGTTTAACATACAGTACATTAAAATATACACATACAATGAAGAAACAAACAGAACAACAGAGTGAAACATTAAAACACTCATCCCCCACCCCCCCCCCCCCC
>JAQQAE010000960.1:0-28273 GCA_029823295.1 Pseudamia nigra
TCTGGTAAGTGTCTTTATAAATCAATAAATGTGCACATAGGGGTGTGTAATACATACTTTATATGGGAGTTTTCGTGAGTCCAGAACGGATTAATTGGCTTTACATGTATCCCATGGAAAAACTCGCTCTGGTAATGAATGATTCACCCAATGAACGTGATGCCGGAACAGATTAAATTTGTTTGCCGGGGCACCACTGTATAGTGTTAAAGGAACCGACAGATTGTTCAGGGACAGAGACCCTAACGACTCTGTAATGACCCTGGCCTAGGTGAATCTCACACCTTTTAGGATGGAAGGGTGGATCCTGAGTCACAGAGTATACATCCTGGTTGCCTGCATGAGTTTTTTTAGAACTGAAGAAGCTTCCTGGACAGGTAGCGAAACGTCTTCAAACCAAATTTCAGTCCAGTCGACAGAAGGAAAAACCACACGCCTTGGATCCTATGATCTGGACAACTGCGAATCTTCACAGACATTTGTACTTATGTTAATTTGATTTTACTTAATTGCTTTGATTTGTCGTTTTTCCTGATTTTTTCTTTGACTGATTTTGTTATTTTTGTAATTATTTTTGTACATCCATCCATCATCTTCTGCTTATCCTGGTCAGGGTTGCAGGGTAGTGTGTCCTACATAGATCTGCCCCAGGGCCTCCTCCCCGTTGCTGCTAGATTTGGCAACCAGGGATCAGACAACCCAGGCCTCCGTCTTCAGCTGCCACCCAAACCACACAGCACCGGACCCTTACGACCCTTCCTGCAGGTGGGGGGCCCACAGGAAGGCATAGTCATAAGGGTCTTCTGAATCGCTCTTAGTTTGACCTGTCACCTAGGACCAGTTTACCTCGGGAGACCCTACCAGGAGTGAATTGCCCCCGACAATATAGCTCCTAGGATCACTCATTCATGCAAACCCCTCCACTATGATAAGGTTTTATACATTTGTTTAAAAAAAATATGAAATTAATTTTGTTCTTGTTCTTGAAATTGCACCTTCTTTTTTTACTCTAAGTCATTGTGGTGGAGCAAAATGTAGCTGAAGTAGAGGTAATTTTTTTTCATCAGAAATGTAGCTGAGTGTAAAAAGTACATATTATGGAAAAAAGCTCAAGTACATGTAAAGGAGTAAGGGTACGTGAGTAATACACACCCATGTTAAGAACAAAAATGGACTGATTTAAAACAGGAATCTATAACTTTTGCACGTTGTCATCCTCTGTGGAGGTGTGAAGCAGCTGAAAGGACTGTGGCACGTACGACAGAAGCTTTCTGTTTACTTAAAATCTGAAGTGTGTTCCATCATGCGGTGTCACGAGGCGTACGCTGCTGATTTTGATGTGTGAAAGTGAAAAACAAGTGAGAATTTGCCTTTTGGTTCATATTTGTTGGTACTGTCTATGGGAAATTTGTGTCAGAATGGATGATCAAGATACACATATTAACCGAAAAAAAATGCTAGAACATGATCAATTGAATCGACTAAAAAAACCCAACAAAATGAATGTCAAAACTGACAAAAAATAACAAAATTATCAAGTAATTTAACCAAAATTAATGAAAGACTAAAATCAATAAAATGAGAAAAAATTAACAAAAAATTAACTGAATGAGCATGTTAACAAAATAGTCAAGTTAGTTAACAAGAATTAATAAAATAAGTATCAAAATGAGCAAAGCAATCATGAAAACAAGCAAAAATCTAAATAAACAGCAAAACTGAGAAAGTGTTAACAAAAATATCAAGTAAAAAACCCAAACTAATAAAACACCAACAAAGTTGAAAAAGAAATCAATAAAATCAATAAAATAAACAACCAAGTAATTTAACACAAAAATCAACAAAATAAATGGAATTGACAAAAATATTGTAAAATGTTCAAGTAAATTGATCAACTAAAATTAATGACACAGCCAATAACTAATGATAAAAACAATAACATGAACAAATGTGAAAAAATAAGCATCAAAATGACCATAAATGAAAAATCAAGTAAATCAACAAAAATGAACGAAATAAACAACAAAATTGAAAAAAAATGAATCAAATAAATTAACCAAAATTAATGAAATCTTGTGGTGTGAGAGAAGAAGATGCAGAGGATAGGGTGAGATGGAGGCAGATGATTCGCTGTGGCGACCCCTGAAGGGAACAGCCCAAAGGAAAAGAAGAAGAAGAATGAAATTACCAGCAACATTGAACAAAAAATGAACGAAAAATGATATGAGTAAAAATGCACAAAAAAATCAAGTAAGTGGAATAAAATTAACAACATAAATAACAAAATTAACACAAAATTAATAAAACAATCAAGCAAAATCACCAGTATTTAAAACTGAAGAAAAAAAATTAACAAAATAAAATAAAATGAGTAATGCGCACAGAACAAAATGAACAACAAATTAACAAATAATCAAGTAAATTATCTAAAATCAACCACATAACCCAAAAAATTGAACGTGAACTCCAATAAAATGAGTCAAAAGGCACAGAGGGATGGCTTGTGTTTTAAGCAGCCTCTTGGAGAATGTAATTTAAATATGCCTAACATTGTTTTCAATTTGTGAATTTCTAGCCTGACTTGTTCATTTATCTTGAAGGGCAGCCCAGCCAGGTGTAAAATAGGAGAATAAAACCACAGTGACCGTTGCTATCAAAGCAGTGTCATAAGTACGAAGGGTAAAAAGTTTGTTTCAAAGATATACTAAGGTCAGATATATTCATTTACACCAGACGTGTTCCTCCTGATCTCCAGATCAATTTAAGTGATGGTTAAGGTGACCAGTCCTCCACATCTGCATACCTTTGATGTTTCGATCACATTATGCTCTTAAACCTCACAGCTCGTTGTGGTTTCACCACAGTAGAGGAAAGACAAATAGGTATCAAAGTCACCAATTAGCCATACTTTTAATTTAATAATTAGTTTAACCTGAAATAGCATGGCCTTTTAATTTCCACTGAAGAGTGATAAGGGGCCTGTCGCTACTTCAACAGGTTTAGTCCCTGATTGTGACAATGCAACAGCAATTTTCATCCATTTAGTCAGAATGACTCATGTGAAGCAATGTGATGCGGACGTTCAAGTGGATGGAATCTTTATGCCTGAATCCTTACCTCTGTCCGTCAAAGCAAAGGTAGGTAGTTGGCCGTAGCATTTAGTTTAGAGTAACACACAAAAATTTGATTGAAAGGTGACAGGCTATGATGAAGTTGTTCATAAGTGAATACTACTTGTTCAACTGTTACCCAAAGTAAAAGTAAAACCAGAAAGCAGTCAGAGGGTGCAGATCTCCACCATTGTAGCTCAGTTTCTCTTCATGGTGAAAATCTAAAATAATCATTTGGACCTATGCTGAAATTCTCCCAAATTGAAATTTATTTGACCCTCATTATCAGATTTTTTTGACCATGAAAACCTACCATGAGCATTTGGGATCACTGTTATGATGCAAAGTTTCCATAGGCGTAGGTTTTCAGCTCAAGGGGAAATGGATTTGACACATATCGGAGGATGTGGGCATGGTTTGTGAACTCACTGTCATTAGCGGAATAAGTGGGGAACGAAGTTGATTTGAACAGCTGTGTGAATGTGGTAACACAAAGCGACAAAGGAGAATGACACAGGAGAATAGAGTTTGAGAACACAGCAGCAGAAGGCAGCGTTCAGACAGATTCAGGAATGAGGAGTCAGAGACTCAAAAGAGAGTTTTTGACGCTCGTCTGAGACAACAGACCTGAGCCATTGTTCTGCAAGAACAAAGAATTGAACTTTTAAATGGTGCGTTGACACTGTTTGTAAATATTCGCCTAAAATCTCTGGACCACATTACCCAGGGTTCCCTAGCACTGGGTGACTGAGTTGTCAGAAGTACAAGGAGGACCGCTGGAGACGGAGGCCGTGGACCGGGACTCATCAGAACTATATCCAGCTGTGTGATGATTTGCAAATACGCACCTGCTTCCTCCGGTTCAGGATCGGGCAAGGCACCTCACCCAGGGCCGTCATAGAACATAACTCTAGTCCTGAACACACACGCAGGGTTCGATGAGGTTGAGTTAGCAAATAGGCTCAAGTCTGGGGGTCTGGGAATGCAATCATAACATTTGTACGCGAAGCAGGAGGTGAACCGTAACAATCACATACATCTCATTAATATTTCAATAGTTATTCACAAAAAATAATGTTGGTTTTCTTCTGGATCTGGTGTTATAAATGTTGAGGATGCATAAAATCCATGGACATGTTACTGAGTCAGAAGACTTTACACTATAATTGGTGTCAATTTCATGTCTGTAGCTTTATTTGCTACCTTACAATAACTACTGTATGTTTCCTCAACCTCTGTAAGTATAAGCATTTAGCATCACTATATTTACAATATTTGCCATATCTGGGTCAAACTTTGTGGTTTGGTAGAATTTATTATGGTGTTATCCTATGTTTCTTGGCTACATTTTCTGGGTGTCATTTGTGGCATTACATTAAGATCCAGATGATGATCCAGATCACAACAAGAATCTAATTGATTAGTCCTTGTGCCATTTCTGACCCTATCCTGAAAACCAATGCTGACAAAATCCTAACCTCCTTTGTGGGAGTAATTAAGTTGTTTTCCTTTCCTGAGACACTTTACACGAGAAACATCAGCCTGTTCGAATGTGTCTGAATGTGCAGTTTCCAAAACCATCAAAGTTGAGATTTTTCAAACTGGCTGACCTTCATGTCTGAAAGTAATGATGGACATTCTTTTCATTTTAATTAACTGTTTCTTCTTTGTCTCTATAATATGGATTTGGCCAGTAGTTGTACTGGCACTAACTGGGCAATTGACTCCACCTTTCTTTTGCTCGAGACAACTGATGATCTAAAGCACATTGAGGAGGCATGAAATTGTACAAATTAACTCTTGACAAGGCTCAGCTGTGAATTGAAAACTGTTGGAGTTGACTACCATGAGGACGCTGAGCAGCCACTGAAGCTAAAAGTAGCGACTTTGTTCCGGTTTGTTCAACACTACACCATTCTGTGTTCATTCACAGTTTGGATGTCTTCAGTATTAATGCACTGTGTTGAAAGTAATATCTCAAGTTATATCAAGTTAGCATATGCTTTCCATTTTAAAAAGCTCGCAGTAACATTGTGTGCATACCTACTATTCTTTTATTTAATTATTATTATTTTTTTTTACAAATTATGTACATCTACTTCACATCTATAAAAGTTAATGGCCACGGGAAACAGTGGGTCCCAGTGAGCGACACACTTTGAATCGCTGTTCCAGCTCTCTCCACTGTGATGACAGTCTAATCAGGCCTGTCTGTAGCTGCCTGTAACTCTGACTCTACAGCACATTTCAACTGGAAATTTAACACAAGGTACAATCTCTTCTATATGTCAGTCTCCTCGAATATGGTCCAGATCTGATTTGAAATTCAGGAAATTTGCTGCTAGTAAGTAGGTCACTTTAGGACGTTTTTTTGTCATTTTCTTAGAAATGAGGGCAGCTATTGCTCTGAAACACACATCCTGCACGGCAATATCTATCGACATGATCAGTTTGTTGCTAATCAGGAAGATGTTCCAGTACTGGGAGTATGTTGTCATTTGACATCCGCCATAATTGATGGGTGTTCCTGACATTTCTTTCAGTGAATTCACAGCATTGTGGAATTATTCAGTTTGGTGGATGCAGTGTAAGTCTGAAGTCTTTCATTGTTTTGAAATTTGTAATAATTGTATGAGTAGTTAGTGTAGTTTTGTTACAAAGAAGCATGCAAAACCAAAGCACGAACTGAACTACATTATTAAAATTTTTTTTCATCACTGGTAATTTGCGTTAAGTGTCCCCGCTCATTTCCCAAAAGAACCGATTGTGACTCTGTTCTTATTAAAAACACCGTCTTACATTATCGTTATTATTATGTTTAGTTTTGCAAATTTATTCCCTTCATATTCACAAGGGAAAAGTGAACATATTCCTTCTGTTCTTCTCTACTGCTTCCTTTAGCGTGAAGTAATAGAGGTCTAGATCAGCACAGACATACTGTAAACACTACAACACAGTCAAGACTGTCATCTGCTATCAGTCCTCGTGTCTCTTTTACATACTTCAAAACACATTCTCACACCAGTCTGCGTCATGACACACACACAAATATAGGCTATGGATACACACATACAGCCCACAGTCACACTTAAAACTTAAAACACAAGTACAGAGGTTTGTTGGGGCTGAAAAATCCAGGGGGGTTGATGGGTAGTCATGGCAGGTGACAGAGTGTGTTGCACGCTCAGACAAATGGAGTCTGGCAGCTTCCCCTCAGAAAGACTAGCGGCTGTTTTTTCCCCCTGTTTTTTTCTTTTTTTTATTACTGCCTGACTGACTGCTTCTGCCTTTTACCAAACATCCATTGTTTACCTCTGTTCTGTTCAGTCTCACCTCAGATGACAAGCCATCCGTGGAGAGCCACTTCCTTTTCATTCTCCCACTCTTTTCTTCCTCTCTTTCATCCTGCTTCCTTCCTTTCTTCCTTTGCTCCTTTCCTTTTTTTTATAATCACGACAAAGGAGTTTTAAACTGACATGGTGTCTGCCTTCTCCCATGGAAGTTCACAGTTTTATAATTAAGTCTGGCAAAGCTTACCACATAACTCAGGGGAACAATCATGTGACAGGGAGTAATATCTGTCCTCGACACTCTCAGCTAATCCTGCCATGTGTTTACATCAAGACAGGAAAACCTGGGATCACGAAGAAATGGTATGAATAGTGACAACTGCCATTTGGGCACAGATTAAATAGGTTTTAGCCTGATACGACTCAGTGAGCACTGTCATAAAATCATAATTAACATTTCCATCTATAGTGTATATGGAATTGATATAAGGTTGATTAAAGATTTCAAGTTAAATGGCAACTTTTCTGTCCATGCTGAAATTGCATACAGTGCTATTACACATGATTTACAATTGTTCACATTGTTTACAAGATATTTTAATCATGTTCTCTATTTGGCAAATGCTTAATAGAAATTTTTAATATTTCAAGTCAATTATCCACAGGCTGTAATTGAGTCAAATATCAAGCTTATCTCCCAGCAGTAAATTTAAAACAAAAATTATGTTTAGGGGTAAGTGTCTTGTTGGCTTGCCTAATAAGAAAATGCTAGTTACATCTTCCTTAACTTAGACATATTTCTGTCAATAACAATAACTGTCAAAAGTGCAGTGGGGGTCAGACTCCAACAGGCTCGCCCCCTTTTCAGTAACTTACATTTATCAACACAAGTTCTAGGTCTAGTTGAGGGTGAGGTATGTCCATTTCAGCAGCCTCAGGCTCTCACTCTTTGCAGATGATATGATCCTGTCAGTCTCATCAACTGCAACCTGCCTGCTTCTCGTAGAAGCTGCCACGATACTACAACTTTAAGGGTTTTCTGCATTGACTTCATTACACAGCCCATGTCCTTAGTGTCTTCCAGTGAAGAAATAGGTGAATCCAAGGATATTCTACATTCCCACCCTCACTTATGGTCATAAACTATGAATAGTGATTGGAAGAAGAAAATCGTGGGGCACTGGAAGTAAGTTGGCTGACACAGTGTGTCCCATAGAAACAGGATAGGTGGAGGTAGAGTTGCACTACTGCTCCTCCTCCACAATGAATGAAGCCACTTGAGGTGGTTTATGGATCTAGTGTGGATTCCTCCCTTGTGAGGTGTATTAGTCTGGAGTACGTGACTGAGGATAGGACGATCTGGGCTTCTCTGCTGAGACTACTGCTCCTGTGCCTTGGACCCAGATACTGTAAGTGGCAGAAGATAGATAGAAAACACATGTTCACTGGTAAAATACATTTTACTTAGCTTCTTTCAGAAATAGCCAGTCCAAACTATCTGCAACGTGTGCTGTACAGCAACATTCAATTCATTAATATAAGTGAAAGGTTTTCATAGTTTAATACTCAGCATCTGGCCCAACCACATCCTACGGACATTTAATGAATACAGTTATGCTGTATTTTTTGAATGTCCATAGGATGTGGTTGGGATGGATAATAATAATAATAATGCCTATGAGCATGATACAAACAGTGGTTAAATTTGTTAAAGCATCAAATGTGCTTGCACCTGGTGATCTCATCACATCACTGTTAGGACGTGTTCAAAATCATACACCCATAGAATGTACAGCAAACATGATTAGATCCTGATTCTCTGTGTTGATACGTTTTTCCCTTGAAATATTAATGAGTTCCATCATCTCCCTTTAAAAAGCACATTTCCTCTGACACTTTTCAGAAAGTCTTGTGTGAGGCCTTAGAAAGGTATACCAGAACGAGTTCAACAATGGAGTCTGGTACTGAGAGGCACTGCACCAGAAACACCAGCCATAAGCAGGGGAGGCTTACGCCATTCTCAGCTGTGAACGCCAAGGATAATTAATCAGGAGAGGGTAGAGAGTGAGAAAACAGCCGGGTCTCACCACTTGCTGCTTGAGCTGGAGCACAGTCACCTGTTGCATTGCCATGTCTGAGACATTTGTATATGTTCGGAATGGGGTTCATAACATGAGGTGGGATGATGCAGAGGATCAGGGGTCTTTTCCTCACCTAGAGAGATATCCCAGAGGTCTGAATAAGATAGCTCTGCAGATGCAAAGCTGTGTTCAAAGTGATGCAGGGAGAAGCAGGGAGGTTTTTATCCACACAGACTCCTGGGACTTCATTCAAGGCCTCTGGAGATAATGTGCTTATGAGCAGACAGAGTATTGCTGCTGGTCCAGCATCACAAGTACAGCTCCTCACTAGATGTAACCTCAACATTATCTGGAACAGCTTAGTACTGACCAAGCATCTGGCAGAGGGAGGCATTCTGCATCACTCACCTGTCTCACTTTGAACTGTTTGGTTGGATGAAAGCTGAGGCATGTTAAGTGTCATTAGATACTGTAAGTAACAAATTAATGGAGGATAAAGCAACCACCCTGTGTCATATCACATACCATGATACACTCCTAACATATCACATACTGGTGCTTTGTCCGGGACTCACAGGGCATCATATTTTGATGCTCTTGTTCTCCACAAGCGTCATTTTCAACATGCATGGAAGATGTTATATTCTGAAAATATGACAGATGGCAAGACAAGACCATGGTCACCTTTTTTAGGTTTAGGCATGAAAAAAACAACCTAGTTAGGTCTTGAAAATGTACTGGGAAACAACTATGATAAATAAAAATAAAAACAGAATGACATAAATAAATGTAGCATAAAACAGGACATGAGCCTGTATGCACAAATCCAAAATGTTTGTGTGCTGCGATAACTACCCCATTTACCTCTCACTAAGGTTTTTTTTTCCACATTTAATGTCCTCCGGCCCACAGTGTCCATTTCTGATGCCTAAGGATTTACAGGTAGATACCAAGAGGTGAGTAAGTGACAGTATGTGACCTTCAGTTCACACTGGTAGTTAAAAAAACATTACATGTACAGCATGTGAGATTTATGCATTGCTTTCATACAATTTAACAGAACATTATTTATAATGTGTCTTAAAGAAACACAGGTAAAGACTGGCATACATCATTGAAGTCATCTCTACCACTGGCTGCATAATGTTTGTAAATCTGCGTTTCATAAAACGTCAGTACATTAGTTGGACACAGTCTCCAGGTCAAGGTTTTGCTTACATCGTATATTCTCTGTATCTTAGAGCACATTTATGTCCTGTTAGTCAATGGACTGATTTTTTTTTTCCATTTAATTTTAATTTAAAAGACATGAATGAAACTGTCATGAATGCACAGCAGCCACAACTGGGGCTGGAGTCCCACACAGGGTCACAAATCTAATAGCAAATGCCAGAGAGGAAATACATTACAAGATATACAGCTGTGCAGCAACACATCATTAAGTCCCATGATGGCAAGTGAACATAATGTCACTGAACTTAGACAAGTTTATTGATTTGTAGTAAGCCTTTGGACAAACAAGCCATTCTTTGGGTTGTCAGCATATCAGTACTTGTAAGCAAGTCATTATTGACAGACCCTGACATTATTGATTTTATAAAGTTTCACTTTCAACCACAAATCCCCTCTGTCACAAAGTCATGTAGAGGACCACCTCTCCGAAACGCTAATGCATTCACAGTTTGGTTGGTTTTGGGACTTTCTTTTTTATTTTTGTGGGTTTATTTGTCTATGTTAAACTGGTTTCCACTGACCTGCACTGATTGGAATTAACAGTGCTGCAGGCAAATGACTCGTCATGGTTGGCTCCCCGGAAAGAAGAGGGTAATAGGTATCACCAGAAATCCTGTTAAGCTACAAGCCTGTGACTGTCAATCAACTAATCAGACTCCACATTCACACAAGCCTCTGCTCTTTGGTCACAGAATAAAGCATATTTCAACATTCATTATTTGACTCAATGGATTGTTTTGCAAGTAGCTCATTATGAATTTTACAATTCTTGAATTCCAATGATGCAAATACTACATGCCAGCGGTCCCCATCCTTTTTTGTACGACTGACAAGTTTCATGTCAGAATATTTCCACAGACCGGCCATCGCGGTAGGGTTACCAAAATATCTCATAAAAACAAACCACCATAAGGTGCAAAATAAATCATAACAATTCAAACTCACCATAATGCTGAATCAGTGGGTGGCCTGAGCTTGTTTTTCTGCAACGAGATGGTCCCATCTCAGGGTGATGGCACACAATGACACCCGAAGTGTGTTCCTCGGTGCATGTCAATCACCTGTCGCTCTGAAGCCGTATTTTAAGTAGGACTCCTAGTATTGTCTATTAAATGCAGCTTTCTTGTTCTTTGCACTTGTAGGGTTTTGTTCTGCTGCCTCATCACTGGGACCTTTTCCTTTAGGGAACAATCTCTCCATAGACAACTGTTTTGGACTCATTTTGGCTAACTTGTGAGCAAAATCTTTTGAGCCTCACGTGACAGAGACAGGCATCAGGCAGCACTGATGGATGTGATGGGGCAAGGATCTGCTCATTTTTTCCAAATAAAACACCCTGCACACTCGGATACTCAATAAAATAGACATAAAACAATTTATATATGCACTTTGTGTGGCCCGGTACCAAATGATCCACAGACCGGTACGTGTTTGAGGACTTCTGTTATACACACCTGATCTGATTTTTACACTTCAAATCTGCTTCCCCACATGCGCCGTAGGCACATACAGGATGAGAGGCTGCTAACTCCCATGTAAAAATGTAGTTTTAGGAATAAACATAAGATAAAGACAATTCAAAAGCAAGAAGCAAGGTGAAATGAGCAAAACAAACAAAAAAAGTCACTGATTTTCAACTGGTGCTTCAATTCATATGACCAGAATGGTTGTTTGTTTCTACCCAAATTACAACCAGTGAGAGCATTTATAAAGTTGGCCCCCAACCACGAACCTTTTTCCCTACACAGCAACAGCAGTGTTTGTTATTTTACCAAGGCAATGAGGCAACACATGGGTTAGTTTCTCACTGTGAGTTACTCAGAGACTGGAGGCTTAGGTTCAGGAATGATGCCAGTGTTTTTGGGTTATGGAAAAGGGGACCAGGCAAGGGAGAGAAAAAAAACACAAAGCATGAAAAGCACAAAATGCTTGGAGCAGGAGAAAAAACACCAAATGTGAAACATACACACCGGGGGTGGGACTCCACCATGACTCTCCTGGGTGTCTGTCGCCTCCCTCATCCTCATAGGTTTGGGGATTTATGAAGATTTCCAGTAGAGGTGCGTTACATCTTCTACCAGTAGAGGGCACTTCAAAATTTGCTTAAACTTACAAGAGGACAAAGAGGGGGTGTGTGGCGCTCCTGTGGTGGCTGATTGGCGGGTGTGGAGGGCCCAAACTGGGGCATGTGGAGCCCCCGGGGTAGCACAGTGGAGGGTGTGGGTTGAGTACCATATCCACCATTAAGCACTCCCGAAAGTGAAGGGTTAACTTGTAACGCATGCAATGACTTGTTGGCTCCAAATATTGTATTATAAAAAACAGTAAGGGTCGTAAAATGTGCAGTGTATTTCAATTTTAAAGTATTAAAATGCTTTCAAATATACTGGGCCTGTTTTCAATTAAATACGGCTGAAAGAAGCCCTTTGGAGATCTGTATCCCTATGTGGTCACTATTATACACTCACGACTGTCAGTTACTCCCCAGAATCAACGATGACGGTACACTGACAAGAGTGTCCAGATGATGCTGTCCGTGGCACCAACAGGAAAAGGCCATGGTTGGGCATAGCTTATTTGTATTTAATGCAACATACACTGAACCAGCCTGTAGGACAGAAAACCAGCAGTAAACAGACATGGAATACCTTAGTCTACATATTCTGAGGTCACGTGAGACCTGTTGAAAATGTGTACATGGTGCCTCCTATAAGTGATACAACAGACAAAATTGCACAATGCAGGTACAGAATCAGCTTACCGTATTTTTCGGACCATGAGGCGCACTTAAAATCCCTTAATTTTCTCAAAAATCAACAGTGCGCCTTATAATCCGGTGCCTTAAGTACGGATTTATTCCGTTGACTGACCTCGAACCAAGCGGCACTGCTTGATGGATTGAGCATTACGGCCACCGTAGTCAAGAGCCTTGCAGAGTAATACTGGTACGTACCACTACACCAAAAATGGCTCCTGTTAAGAGACATGCTTACGAAGTGGATTTCAAACTCAACGTTATCAGTCAGGCAGCACAAATCAAAAATAGAGCAGCTGCGAGAAAATTCAACAGTAATGAATCAATGGTATGGAAGTGGAGGAAGCAAGAAGACGCCCTGCGCCAGGTAAATAGGACCAAACTGAGTTTCCAAGGGAACAAAGCGAGATGGACACAGTTGGAGGATAAAACTGAACAGTGGGTTATTGAACAGAGAATCACAGGTAGAAACGTCTCAATTGTCTCGATTCGATTCAACGCAACAGCGGTAGCACGCGACATGCAGATCAATGCCTTTCGAGGACGTCCTTCTTGGTGCTTTCGCTTTGTTTCATTTAATGTGCCTTATAATCTGGTGCCCCTTATGTATGGAAAAAAAAAACATAAATAGATCATTTATTGATGGTGCACCTGAAAATCTGGTGCACCTTATGATCCGAAAAAATACGCTAATTAGTAGGTTGTCATGGAGAGTCAACAAAGAAACCTTAACCTTGACCAATGACAAACCTAAAATTATAATGCAAACCATGATGTTTACATCATCCTGTAGCATCGCCACAAATTAAATGGAACAGCAATTTTATTTTATTTTACTCTATTTTCACATTTCATCTATATCTTTGCCTTTTGCAGTATTTCCCCAGTTACAGAGTGGAGACAGGTGAGTGTTGGATTGCTCAGGTTGGAAGGCTTAATGTTGTCTTTTATTCACACAGCCAATTTTCATGTGTCATGTCAGCAGTAGCTTTACAACTTTTTTGTTTCCAACTTTCTCCTCCATAGGCTGCAAGATTCAACATCCTGCTGACTCAGTTGGCCGACGCTTGAAAAAAAGTTTTCACCGACTCTAGCCAACTGTCAAAAGGTGCACAGTGCTGCAGTCCACTGTAGGACAGTCAAAGCAAGCGAGTGATTCACTGCATTACAGTTCCTCCAAATGTCAGCTCACCGTTACCACAACAAATCATTTAAAGAGGTCAGCTTTGCACCTTTTGGAACTTTTAAATAAAGCTGGTGTGAGGATCGGTCAAATGCAGTACTGAAAGTGGGAGACCGATTCAACATCCTTGACAACAATAGTGATCAGTCCTGAAATGCCCTGACATTCTAGTTAATCATCTGATAACAAGAAAATCCTACAATCTGTCACACAAATCATAACGTGACCTATATGACAGTCAGTAATACTTTGAATCTTTGCAAGTTGTGAATCTGTGTTAATTACAATGTATTTCTCTATGTTCTGAACCTTTTATCTCAATTACAATTTCAATTATGCAGTTTTTATTATTATTATTATTATTATTATTATTATTATTAATTATTCAATGTATTTTAGGTTAATTCATCACATAAGTTCAATTAAAATCATGCTTAAACACCAAAAAGTTCTTTTTCTTAATTTTTAGCTTTCATTCTTATTAACTGAAAGTAGTTTTCATTAACCTGCTATCGCTGGGAGCAGATGAAGCACTTTGAGTGTTCAAAAAATATCCAAGAGCAGTTTGTGACATTTAAAGTTTAACTTGTCACTGAGCTACCCTCGGCTGCCAGTTGATGTGAGGGCATTGGGCAAGATCACATTTTTTCCTTTTTCTATTGCTGATGGTAATGTGGAACATTTTCCCCAGGAAGATTTGTTGTTTCTCACCTTATGTTTTCTTACTTTTTTGCAAAACTGTAAAACTGCTGCTTGAGTTCGGACGAATTCCCCTGTTGGAAACCCTGAGTATTTCCTTTACCAGGAAGCATTCTAGTTTCAATATTTTGCTCTTTTAGCATTCGCCACCTATTTTTTTCACCTTCACAGTTCCTAACTGTTGTCACTAGACTAAAACTGCATCTTATCTACCTGGATGACCGATTGCGCATTCAAGTGCACCACCTGCCAACATGAAATGTGTTTAAACTGAGACCTTTTTATCCCGTGGACACCGGGAGAAAGTCCTTCATATACTGTGCGTCTCCCCCACCCCTTTACAACTCCTCCAAAATGCTGCAGCAATGCTTAAAGGAGGAATGATCTCTACTGCAGCTACCTGTGAGTTTCAGAATTGATTTTTTAAGATTCTACTTTCATGGCTCAGCTGGCTATGTCCCATGGCTATATCACAATCCTTGAAGTCCTGTGCAAGACGGAACGCTGTTGAGATCCTCAGGCAGGTTGTTCCATGGCCTTCATTCAAAAGAAGAAATGTAGATTTATTTTTGTTTTTCTTACAAACTATATGAAAAAAATGGTGCGTATGGCATTTGCACATTTGAATTTGTTCACTCAGGCAGCTTTGATATATTTCCAGATAAATAAATATTTACCACCGTCATTGAAGATAATCTTAGTGAACGGTGCAACGAGGTACATTTGGATTAATTAGATTATTAAATATTCATACTAATTCACCTCATTCTTGTGCCTTTCATCAGCCACATTAAATGCAAGCTTTGAACATTACATTACAATGCTACTGTTGGTTCAGTGCGAGTAGATAGTGATGTAGCAGCGTATCATGTAAGATGACTTAAGCACTGTTTTATCCTGTGATAATACTCTTAGATGTGAATTATCTGCTTATCATTTAATCCCATCACACTTATTTCCGCAGGGGTACAGTGGGCTACCGTGATTCCAGCATGTCTAGCATGTGCACACACACACTGCCATAGTAACCACACACACATATGACACAGTCACACATGCACAAATGCTTACACTGTCATCTTATTGTATAGCTTCCTTGGAGCGGAATGAATTCTCTCGTGACTCGACAGTATCCCTGCAGTGAAACAGGGCAGGAAGCTTTTATCAGCTGCCGTTGCTGGTGACAATTAATGTCACTGATGCGATGTGTCTCAGCTCTTGGATAGGGAAGTGGGGGGAGGATGGGTTAGAGGTGAGCATAGCCTCGATCTATAGACTGAAAGGGAGGTGGTGGTGGTGGGGGTGTGCATGTCTGTTGGCTGAGAAACTGTGGAACGACGCCAAGTTCTCCATTAGGGAGCCCTGCAAGGTCACTCCAGTATGCAGTCCTTGTGCCAAGCGACCCAGGCTCTTTGGTCTGTCCTATAGGAAAGGAAAAGACAGAGGGAGCAACAGATAGAGAGAGACAGAGAGAGAGAGAGAGTGTGCGCTAGAAGAAGAGTGGGCCACGATCCAACCCATCTGGGATGCGCTCCACAGACAGTTGGTGCCAGAGGTCACTGACAAAGCCGACCCCATCTTTGTAGAATGTCTGAAGGTTCCCTGCGAGAAAATGAGTTTTAGGAGGGAATAAAAAATGCCAGCAGACTGTTCTGGATCCTTAATCAGAGCAAAGGTCCACATGAAAACAAGAATGTCTAAGCGCAGAAATACTAATGTCGCCCCTTCTTGCAAGACTTTTTATGGCGCCTTGCCAGGCCGGGGTGGGGGCGTGGAGTGGGGGACTGACATTATAAAAAGACTGGACAGTAACTTCTTTGCCCTTGAGACAAAACAAGTAAAATGCTTGTTTTATTTCTTTTTCCGTCTCAGCTTGTGCAGCTCCCGAATGTTAACTTTTGTTCCCAGGGGGGAGGACTGATTTACGCTTGCTAATATGATGAGTGGGTTTCAAATTAGGGAGAGAAAGGAGGGCCACTTCACAATAAACACTGTTTGTGTTTACCACTCTAAAGTACCACTCGGTTGTCGTTCATGGTGTTGATAGACTTGCGAGGAAGTATGCACACTGCTATTCTAGTCTATTTAGAGAAAATTGGAGCTCATTAAGAGTGTATGTGTGTGTGTGTCTGCATATGTGTATGTGTGTGTGATGGAGTCCATGTACCTGCATGCAAGAGGTTTTTCCAGCCTAGCATTTATCCCAGTAGCTCTCCCCTTCAGCAATACTAGCTTTACAGCTTTTAAATTGTAATGTGATAGGGTTCACCTGCAAAGCTACCACAATGAATTATTAAGCTCTCCACTATGGATGAGTGAGTCTCATTATACCTCCCCTCAGTACTGCAGAAAGATAAGCATGGCTGATTATTCCTGGGTTCCCTTTTGCCTTGCTTTCTAGAGTGCTCGGAAAAAAAAGGAGAATTTGGCTGTACAGCTGGAGTGAGATAAGATTTCGAATGTGTATTCAGATGTTCTTTCACGCTCTGGGAACTGGATGCAGAAGAAAAGGTATAGCGGTACGATTCGACATCTCCCTCTCTCTCTCTCCCTCTCTCTCTCTCTCGCTCCCTCTCTTCATCTTCAACAGTACAGGCTGTATGACGATAACTTTTCAAAGTGAACAAAGGCATCAAAAGGATGAAGGAGACCCGGGGATTATTTAAATACTAGGTGCATTAGAAGTCCCGGTGTGCTTTCCATCCCTTAAGTCATCAACAAAACCTGCTCCACTTTTCTCACTCTGGCTGAGGAGCATGTATACTACCGACAAAAGAAAGGGAAGATGGGGATAAAGAAGGCGCCCTGGCAACCTAGCTTAAAAGCATTATGCTGTGTTATACTAAGGAATAACAGAGGAAAGAGCCACTCTATCCGTGTCAAGATAACAAAGGAAATGGACAAAATCATAATCATCTTAAGCCAAAACATATCACAGAGCAGCCTGGTTAATATGGTGTTCCATGTGCTCGTATGACAACAGCAACATGGCATTGTTGCTTCACAGGACTCTACCTGCAAGAAAGGTTAAAAAAAAAAGATTTGTGCAAGTGCCAGTAAAAGCAGCACAAAGCTTTCAAGTTTCTTATCAGCCTTTGATCAGCTGATACGATAATATGACACCATATCGCAGACAGAATCGGCCAGTGGCATACATCTTTTCGTTGCTTTGGCATGTTGTGTGGTTCATTGAGTGGCGTATCGTTAGCGCTGGCTGTCATCACGATACCACGAGTCAGCAGAGCCGACGGAGATGATTGTGTTTCTACATGCACTTCATGAACCTGGTGAGGACAGGAAACCATCACCGTCATGTAGTTTAGCAAAGTGGGAATCATGCAGCGTTTTGCCCTTTTTCAAACCTTGTCAGATGAAAAAGCAGTAAATTATATGTTCATCAAGCTTAAAAGCAGCTCTTCATAGTTTGTGAAATGCTGCATACAGAAGATTTCTACATTTCAATTCAATTTGTATAGCGCCAAACATAATCACTGATTATCTCTAGGTGCTTCACAATTTGAGGCTGAGACCTCATGACTATACAGACGATCATTTGCATTCACAGCTATGGACAATTTAGAGAAACCAATAAACCTAATACATGTTTTTGGTTGTGAGAGGAAGCCGGAGAACCCGGGGAGAACATGCAAACCTTCTAGCCGTGAGGCACGAGTGCTGCTCACTGCACCACCGTGTTGCTCCATACATACAGAGAAGTCTATATACTGCATAAGTCCATATTTGTATAATAATGGGCCAAAAGAGGTTTTAGCCAGATGTATGATACATACAGTACTGGGGAACTGACATCTGATTTTAGCTTAATTATCATAAAAGTAAAACGAAACAAGATTATGAAAGAGTTTACTAAATATCACCTCAGGTGACTGTTATCAGTTTCTAATTATGTTTAAAGGTGTAATAAAAATGTTGAAATGAAAGATGAACGACTTGTTTTTAGAGGCAAGTAACTCAATACAGCACCTCAAAAAGCATTAATGGCAGTAATACTCTTCACTCCTCAATCGATGCTAAGCAAAATTAATATTGGAAAGTAAATCTTTCATTTTTGTGATTGATTACCATCATTAAGAACATTGATCAGCGGTGAGAAGAAAAACCCCTGAGTGGGTGGGGGAGCAGCTTGTAGCTTTTTATCTGCCTCAGACGACGTTAAAGAGAGAAACAGAGGCTCATCCTCTCCTCGCTGCTCAGTGCACAACATAGATGTCAGAGAGAAATTTGCAACCATCAAGGGAATGTTTTTGTTCTGACCTCCTCTGGCTAAATGAACGCTTGTCCTTGATCACGGGAAGTGGATGCATAAAGTGTAGGAAAAAAGAGATGTGTGCAAAGTCTTCAAGGTTAATTTACTCTTAACTCTTATTAAGTGTTCGTCTGTTGGGGCTTCATTAGGGTGACATGCTAGTTGCGACTGAGGACGAGATTAACCTTGCGCAGGAGGGGGAGGCAGGCTTTCTTTTCCCATCTTCCATCTATCCTCATACCGGCTCGATCGCCGTGGGGTGGCTGACGCACATGCTCAGTAAACATCTGTAGCGCGCGAGGCATCTGGCATAACAAGGACAAGGAGGCAGAAACAGCAGCACCGAGACAACGCGGAACCGAGGGTCAACAGCACGGGTTTATGTAATGAGCCTGTGAATAAAGACAACAAATCCAAGGTACATGGTGGGAGTCGAACATTTTTACACCTATAAGCCCTCACGTTTCTAAACTAAAGATACTGCCTTCTCTTTTATATTTTACACCATTACAAGCCTTTCAGGTTGTATTTTTCTGGCAACCAAAAGTAGACAGGATTAATTCTGAGAATGCATTTCATTTAGGTGATTGGCAGCATTAATTTGTCAAGATGCATTAGCAGTTATTTGAGAAAATATAATCCAGCCTTTGATGAATTTATATCCATCCAATGAGGACAATCCGTACCACAATGAGGACCTGCTGGGAACACTAAGGTCAGGGGCACACGGGTCACCTCCTGCATGCATGCTGCTCATGTTAGCTGCTGATTTTTATTTTAGTGCCAGTGTTAACAGATTGAAAGGGCCACAACGGCTGCATGTGAAGCATGTGACAGTCGTCATGGAGCAGCATGTTATTCAGAAAACAGAACAGACACTTATTTTTCATGAAAGGCGTAAGCAGTTTGTGGCAAAAATACACAGAGAAAAGCTCTATTCACTGTCACATTATTGGCAGCAATATTTTATATGACTGACAGTTTTCAGTCTACTTCATATTTAGGCCCAATTCTAGGTCCAGACAAAAATAATGGGAGGTTTTAATTTGGATTTTAACAAAATGTCATCAATAGAACTGTATCTTGATATTATTGCCACTTTGCCTAAATGTAATTATTTATTATTAAAAGGTTGACAAAGATATTCCACTCCATCGTATACAGAGATATGTTGACATTATGATTTAACAGACATATAGCAAAAGTCCACCTTTGGATTCTTGTCCTCCCTCGTTAGCAAGATTATAATCATCTAATACATAGAAAAGCAAAGCAAAAAAAAAAAAAACATGCACAGTATAAAACTCTGAACTAAATGGCAAAATCCATATTTAAAGTGCCACCTGTTCCAGTGGCAAAGAGTAGCACAACCATTACCGACCATTTGACACTTTATCACCTCGTATTTTCTGCCCCAGTTCAAAAACATCTTAAGTGCAAACGGAGGTAAGACGTTATACTTGAAACTCTGCTAAAACAGTAACACCGAGGTGATCTAAGACATATGTAGGTGGTTAAAATCATCATGTGTGTTCATTTAAGGATAAATTCACTTCATTTTAAAATTTTATTTCAGGCGAATAGACTTAAATGTCTGTAATTTCTAATATGCAGGGGCTGAACTAACCGGTCACAGGATGTACTGCACATAACCTCGACATTAGTCTGTTCATGAACTTTTAGTGAAGATGTTATTTTAATTGACATGCATCTTAACTGCCACTATTTAGGCTTCAAGGGGATATTCAACTAGTTACAGAAATGGAATATAGGATTCATAATTATGGTTTTACGAGTGCATCCTAAAATGAACGGTTCATCGGCAGAGGGAGCAGATCCTTAAGGCGCTCTAATTCTTTTCCTCTGCATAATAAGAGGCACTAATCAACAGTAAAGTGGATTAATGACATATATATAGAGGTGAGGTCAAAATTATTAGCCCCCCATGAAAATTTGAGTCGTCAAAATGTTTCCCATGCGTCTGAATATTTGAAAGCACTCATCCACATATGCTTTAAAGTTCTGACTCCAGTTCACACAGTGAGACCATTACTCAAAGAGTGATGGATTGTGCTACGCCTAAATTCTTCTGGAGGTTAATATATTGGCCCCTGTAATATTTGCTTTCATGATATAATGTTGCTTTAGTTTGCAAATGAAAATAACTTACTGTTTCTAAATGAAACCAGAATGCTTTGAAATGGTCTGTTACTCTGAAAAATCAGCAACAAAAAACAATAATTATGACCTAAGCTGGATGTTTGAGTAGATCAGAGTTATTATCCCCTCAAATAAAGAGTTGAATTCATTTAAAAAAACAAGTAATGGGGTGAGGCAGGCATCCTCTTATAACGCCACCTCTGCATGCACTGAATATTTAGCTTCATAGAGAAATACAAAGGAATAGTTTTCATGAAACCTTATAGCACTTCAGACTTACACAGATTATTTCACTTTAACACCAGAGGCCGACTCGGCCCAGGGCAGGGCAGGCGAGGGCAAACAGGACCCTAAACTTGAGAAATGACGGTCTGATCAGTGCAAGAGCAGGAAATGAACAGTTAGAAGTAAAGAAAAGGAGCAGTGTGCTGCTGTGCATTCAGCAACAAAGTTTTTAACACGTCGTGCTCAGCTGTGGTCTGCATGTCAAGCAGTCATCCTGAAAAAGGCCACAGGTGACGTCTGGGGCAAACACTGGCCTTTCTCTGTGCGTCCAAAAAAATTGTATGAGGTAAACTAAAAACTTTATATTTCCCATGTGAGTGTGAATATGTTTGTCTGCCAACATGTTTGCCTGTCCAAATGTGACCCATCGAAGGTTTTGCCTGCCTCACAGTGCGTACGGGGAGAGCCCTTTCCAACCCTCAACAGGAGAAGAAGGTGTAGAAAATAAATGGGACCGGTAATAACAACCAGGCGGTCTTTGGTTTTATGACCCCTTGGCCCAAAAACCTGCACAGAGTGGCTATTGAAAGTAATTGACTTTTTCATAAGTGTTGCCTAACACGTAGCATAATGTCCATTAGCAATATTTGTTTTCAACAAGCTCATGTAAATGTTGGAGGCTTTGTGGGCTTATTCTGTAAACAGAAACATGTTTATCTGTTGTTATTCCTTCAAGACTAATTAAATCTACCGACAGGCAAGTTTGACATTAAACATGGATGAAAGCAAAGATTATTAGTACATAGCCATGACCTTTCTGTTGATTGGTTTGAATTCTAACAAACAGTCCAACAACTTTCACAGTTTCACACAATTCTTGACAAACTGCAGCAAAGGGTCAGATTCAGGAGCATTAACAGCATTAAAAACTGCTGAACGCACGAGACTGGTCCGAGTTTGCAAATTTAGGGGTCACATTTCCACAGATTTTCCAAAAAGAAGCAGCTTTTTTCCTGCAGCATGTCCACTTCTGTACCGTTTTCCCACAAAAGGCCTCCAAGCTTAAATATTCAGCCAACCTGTGATCCTTAAATATTGTGTGAAATGAATTAAACCCTTTATCTTTAAATCCCTGGCATCAATCCTATGGTGTTTGATGCCAAAAACAACACCTTTTTCCTGCCCAGGCAAAGGTGCTGATGCTTCAAAGTGTCAAGCCGAATCCACACTAATGTGGTTTAAGGTTATGGCCGGGTTTCAGAGTAGGTCACAATTAGATTAGTGAAATCCTGCCTTTGTTTATGACCGTGAACTCCCCGTTCGCAACATGCCTCCTGTAGAAGCAGCACATATGAAAGAAATGAGAGTTTGCAGGCTTCACCCATCATTTGTCTTTCTGCACCTACATTCTGCAGCAAAATGATCTGCATTTTACTGTAATAAAGATATAATTGACCTGTGCACAGCAGGAGGCACGAAGAAATGGGATTGATGTCCCACAGTGAAATATTTTCTCCTTCTGGCTGAGGGCGGCTAAATACTTAGGTATTCATCCCCTCTATCCCACACCCCAGCAACGACCCCGCCGCTCTCTATTCCCACCACCCGTTATTCATGTCACCATCAATTATTTTCCTCCGCTCTCCCTGAGAAATAAGAACAAAATCAGCTCCAAGAGGATGGTTACACAGTCAAGACATGCAAGGGATGGCTTTAGTAAAAAAAAAAAGCTATTCTTTGTGAGATGTTCGCTACGTCATGTGTACTCTGTATGTTCGTAAATTATACTATTAATGACTTAAAGATTTAAAATCCATAGTCCGTTGGTGTCATTTTTGTTGCTTACAGGGATGAAAATGACATTTCTGAAAAAGAAATTGCTGCAAGATATCCAACTGTTCTTATGACATTATCTGTACTTTGTTTGAATATTTATTTATCTGCCCTTTACTTCTTTCTCTACACTTAAACACAAAAAACTTTCACATCATTTTCCATAGTTTTCAATATGGACAATATGGACCGTGCAGTTTTCCAGCAAAAGAACAACCCCAGTGTGACAGCAGGGACGTGACCCATTGATATGATGCAAATAATGTAAAAATAAAACAGGTAAAAAGGTAAAAAATAGTGTAAAAATGAATGAAGATGAACAAGCAGATGTAATGGGCTAAGAATGAAATCTGATAAAAATAGTGACGTTACCAGACGGAACAGGGAGGAACAAAGCAATCAGCCAAAATTTAAAAAATGAGTCCAATCTGATGTTTTATTAAAGATGAAACAAGGCAAAAAAGGGAAAAGACATTAACAATAAATGAGTGACATGATTGACAAAAAACAGCAAGAAATACACGTTTGAATATGAACCTTTTCATTTTTCCTTGAGGAATAAGGTGCATTTTTATGTATCTGAGTATAGATGTACAGATTGATAATGCAATGGCTTTAATACATACCGTTATATAGTGCAGAGATGCAGATAATATGCAAATATAATATGCAAACTATATATGTATTTGTTGTTGTTTTATGGACATGACCTACTAATTTAATGTTTCCTAAGGGTTAAAGGTATTTTCATCCCATACACACCCAGTGCCACATTGTTTTCATGAAGCAAAAGCACAATGGACAAGAATGAATAGGCAAATTAACTCAGTTCCCTCAAAAGAGGGGGAGAAATCTGCCCTAATTTCTAATATCTGACTTAATCATATTAGAATAAATAAGCAGGCTTCCCTTACTTAGTTATCATCCTTTTTAATCAATTTCATGATGGTATCATGCTTCTGTTAATTCAACTAATTTCCCGTTAAAACAAGAAATTGTGGGAGGATATACAGTGGAGAGAGGCTGTTCGAAATTGAGCAGGTGGCAACAGAACCAACACAGACAGTGACTCACTTTGCTCATAATCTTAAGCTTACCAAAGGGAAAAAAAGAAAGGGAAAACAAAAACACACACAAATGCAAAATACACACACAGCGACTCTGCTCTGGGTGAAGCAAAGACTTTAAGTTACACATAATTACATTCAAAATGGCACAAATGTTTGTTTTTTTTAAGAAAGTATAAATTGAGGGAGTTTAATAAAAGCATCCAGGAACATTTCAGAAAAATGTATTAGTCATCTTACTGTAACTGTACGCTCACAATAAAGCAGAGAACTTTGTGCAGAGGGAGCTGTGGGCGGTGTTACTGCACAGAAGCAGACACTTACATCAAGTGACTTTCTCCCATTACACAGGTACCACTGTCGTCATTAATATGCATACGGCATATGATTAAATGGGCAGCAGATAAAATGTGACGCAGCATAATGAATGGCAATTTGAAGGCACATATTCAACCTCAATTAATCATTTAAGACTATCACAATGCCACGTTTATCAGATGGCTGCAGGAAATCAAGGGAGTGATGAAGGATTAAGATCAGAGTAGCATTTGTACCACACCTGGACAAGCTCCATAGATCAGCAAGCAGGAGCATTTAAAATGTTAGCTGTCATGAAAGCTCCCGAGACGAGCCCAGGGAGATTTTAATGCACTGCGACGGAGGTCCACGTAGTAACACACAGCGTGAAAGTCCAAAAGTCTGCACAAAACAGCTCGGATTAGCCATGACATCAGATTGTGTTTGGATATAATTCATTCTTTTCAAACGTTGTGATGGCTCCTGCAGAATCATCAGCCTCCAGTCCTGTGCTGACTCATTCATGCAAATCACATTTAGTATTTTCCAGCATGCTTTTACTACCACGAGTGGATCTTTATTTATCTGAGAATTCAGATAATATTGAGGAAGCGCTCCATCACTTAATGTTATCCTACATTGACTTTCGTGTGATTGCCTAACCTTCGGAGCCCTCTCCTCTCCCTTTGTGGCGAACCACACCCATATGGGACCTAATTAGGCTAAAATGTAACAGCATAAATAGAATTTAAACCATGTAAGGCTATCAGTTACATTTACTTAAGAGGTGCATTAGATGTGTTTTAAAATGCCACCTCTGTGACATGGTGGAGCTGCTTAAAATGCAAAGGGCCTGAATGTCACTTTTGTTTATTGATTTTTAAATCTTGTGGAAGATGCATTTTGTTGCTGTAGTAGAGAATGCAGGCGCAGGGGCATAAGTGAGGTATGACTGTCATTTGACCTAGCGAGTCCATTTTAGATGTCGTGATAGCACCTTTCAACAGATGACTATCTGTGGAATAAAAAGTGTTTTTGTAGGAAAAAGGTCACAGACCAACTGGTATTTAAGATTGAATGTTCACTCAGCAGGCAAACAAACCCAAAACAAACTCTGCATTGCAACTCAGTGTGTACATTTTTGAGAAAAGAAGAGATCAATCAATCCCAGACATCAATATCCGTTTGCATCCCTTTAGCCGCACACGTTTGCCAACTAATGAAATCTGTGCATGGCTCCCCTGTTATTGATTTCAGAGAGGCCCTAATTTGCCGCTTGAGATCAGGCAGCTCCCTCTCTCTCTCCCTTCCTCACCATCTTTCCTTTTTTTGGCTGTCTCCTTTGCAAACACACACACACACACACACACATACACATCTCATCATGTGTAACACAGTCATGCCTTGGGCAGCATATCGAGCACTGGCTGCAGCAATAGGGAAATCTTGTAGGGCAAACTGTTTAGTGCAGTATCTGAAGTCGTTAGATATGATTAATAATGTGCTCAGAGGGGCCATAAGCCATCAAACAGCTCATCATATGCACATATCACCTGGTTACTACAGATTCACATTTTCACATGCATTTATATCTGCCATTTTGAACTGCAGAGGCTTATCGGAAGTGCTTTACAGGGCTGCAAATGCATGGACCCTTGGTGTGGGAGGCATCAATATAAATCAAGACGATGACTAAAAAAACAAGTCTTAGTTAGGGGTGAAACTTTAATGACAACATTGAAAGCAATTTCATCATTAATTGGGAATCCACATGGATTTTCAGTTTGAGAGAAGCAATTACTAAACGTACACATAAATCACTTTCATTTGATAAAGGTAAGTGTTGATTTTGGCTGGTGGCTTTAAAGTTCGTTTGCAATAAACTCACCTACTAAACTTTAAGTAAGGCAAGCTACTGTTTGTAGTTACCACATTAAAAACAATTACAAATCAAACTAGAGGTTATTCGATTGCACACATGCAAGGTCCACAACATAGTAATTTGATCATTTCTTTTTACAGGCTGTGGTGCCAACTATTCAAAAAGTTGACAGGATGGGGGTATTAAAGCGGGTTAATAACTATTGCAGGTCTCATGTAAATTGGTTGAGACAATTTTGAGCTACTACATCTTTTCTTTTTCCTTTTGTGGTGCCCTTGACTGAAAATCTGCAGTATCCATCCCGAGGATGTGGCTCTCTAAGTGTTCTCTAATGGTAAGTTTCAAGGAAATTGGTTCAGCCATTTTTAAGCCATCTCATTGGCAGGGCAGGAGTGTGGCCGCATCCACAGACCTTTTCGGCAGGTAATGAAGGCTTTATAATACAAATCATCCATCCATCCATCCATCCATTCATCCTCTTCAGCTTATCCAGGTGTGGGTTGTGCGGGCAGCAGCCTACACAGAGAAGCTCAGATTTCCCTCTCCTCAGCCAGATCCTCGAACGCCCCCTGGGGGCCCCAAGGCATTCCCAGGCCAGCTGCGAGATATACCGTAGTCCCTCCGGGGGCCTCCTCTCAACTGGCTCCTCTTGATGTGGAAGGCCAGTGGTTCTATTAAAAAAAAAAAAAACTCAGTATAAAACACAATAATAACATTTGTTTCCTTAATACTTAAAGTTGTAGTGCTTGTAATAATGTTGGCATTATTAGGCAAAAAGTTCATAATAAATTGTCAGCATAGTGTTCTGACAGGAAACAATTCTTCTACACGACTCTGTTATTGTGCTGCAGAAAATCTATTGTGTCATCAAGGTTTTAATGTATGACTTTTATCTATAATCACCAATTGGTTTTACAATTATCAAACTTGACCCTACTGCTCCAAGTCGTCTTATTCATACAGCCAGGAGAAGCTGTTTGTTCCTACGCTCAAATACGACCCGAGAGGGTATTTGTAAAATTGATCCCCTCCTGATGTGTTTCCAAGGTAACCACATGACCTTACCAAGGCAAGACATGACTCATTTTCCCACTGCAAATCAGGAGAGGCTTAAGTTTGGGTGTGATGGTAGTGTTGGGGACAGAAAGCAAAAAAATAAAATAAATAAAAAACATGAAACACATAAAAACACAAAGTCTGAAACACACACACACACCTGGGATAGGACTTCTAGTTCTTCTGGGTAAAAATGCTGTGTGCTAACTGTGTTGCTATCAGTGGGCGATTACACAGGCTGTTCAGTGAGGCTGATGCAGAAGTATCTTTAAGTTGTAATACCACCACATGGCCACTGGGGAACTGTATGTCCACCTCTAAGAAGCTTTTTGACCATAGAGATACATTGGACTTCTATCTGACAATACTAAGCAATTAACTTTTTTGTCATGAGTCACTGTAGTCTCAAACATTTTATTTGGACCCTCTAATAAGTAATGTGGTGATCCATTTTTAAATTTTTGCTCCATTATTAAGATATTACTGCAAATAATCCAACTAATCACTGCCGTGCTGGGGTTTGATTGACATGTCGCTATGGTAACTCATCTCAATAGTGAAGCTGCACCGATTCTGACCTTCGTATCTTCTATTTACTCAATATGGACATAGTTTTACCTGAGATACCCACAGCTGCAGTCGGGTGTGTTTACACTAACGACACAGTAATATGACTTTGTTTGACACTGCATGGTCAAGTTTTACCGCGTCAGTAAGCTAATGGCTAATATTAGGTTTGTTATGAGTCCCCTGGCACAAATGCACGCTTAGCCACACTGTCGTTCGTCCAAAGATGGTTACATCCTGTTT
Source organism: Pseudamia nigra (assembly GCA_029823295.1). NCBI lineage: Eukaryota > Metazoa > Chordata > Actinopteri > Kurtiformes > Apogonidae > Pseudamia > Pseudamia nigra. The sequence goes on from JAQQAE010000960.1 coordinate 27,949, forward strand.
TTGGCTCCAAAATGGCAGCCAAGAAGTGACAACCCGATCTGCCTCAAAACGGCCCTTCAGAAACATCACGGTCACTTTGCCCACTAATATATCAACTCAATTTAATTCAATTCAAAGAACTTTATTTGTCCCCAAGGGGCAATTGAGGCAGGCACATAAAGAAATTGCACAACACAGCAAAGCTTTCAAAGAATAATAAGTAACATGCGAGTTTAAAATATATACAAGGTGCAAAGATCGTAGTGCAATTATGAAAGGTAGGTAGCAGCATGAATAGTGCAATGTCCTTTTTTTGTGATTACTGTGTCCATTGACAGGTAAAGGG
>JAQQAE010000961.1:8750-28265 GCA_029823295.1 Pseudamia nigra
ACAGGTATATCTGGCTTGACTGATGCCAATTTCACCATGTCTTCTTCACGGGTCACTTCCTTTGCAGACACACCTACAGGTATATCTGGCTTGACTGATGCCATTTTCACCATCTCTTCTTCATGGATCTCTTCCTTTGCAGAAACTCCTACAGCTATAGTTTGCTTGACTGATGCCAATTTCGCCATTTCTTCCTTTGCAGAAACTACTACAGGTATGTCTGGCTTGACTGATGCCAATTTCACCATCTCGTCTTCATGGATCTCTTCCTTTGCAGACACTCCTACAGGTATATCTGGCTTGACTGATGCCAATTTCACCATCTCTTTTTCACTTACGTCTTCCTTTGCATCTTTTGATGTCCCATCAATCCTATCAATTTGATCACTTTTGACACTTGAACTCACTGCTGGTCGACGTTGTGCCTTTGCATCTTTAACCATTCTACTTTCCTTCTTTCGGAGAGCCTGTAGCTCTTCAGCCGCCTGCTTTTCACTCACTCCTTTTTCAAACACCTTTTTCAGAATGCTCTCCTTGGCTTTCAGGATCAAAGCTGCTTTCTCATCCTCCGCTAGGGGTGATTTTGGAGGCAATTCTCCCTCTTTCCATTGTTTTACCTCTTTTGGAACCTTTATCTCCTTTTTGTCAACCTCTTTCTTCTCACTTGTATTCACAACCTTTTCTTCATCCTGTTGTGGCTCAATTGTAGGGTCTTCGATTGTTAGAGAGACCACTGCCTTATCCTTGGTTTCTGGTTCAATTTCATCCTCTGCCCTCACTTTCTTTGCCCCATTAACAGGTTCGATTGAAGACTCCTGACCATGAATCTGTGGTTTCTTGTTTACAGGTGATGCAAGCACTGCGATAACTTCCTCAGAAAGCAGTGGATGCTCTTCTGTTTCTGAACAACCTTGATCAATTTCAGGTTTTATCTTTGGAAGCTGTGTTTCACTCTCTGTCTCTTTACTCTTGCCCTTCTTTTTATTCTTCCTCTTCTTCTTGCCTTTGCTCTCTATATCTGTGGACATAGAAGTTTTCTGATCTTCATCATCAATATCAGTGCAAGCTTTTCTTTCAGTTTTTCCATGTTCGACTTCCTCCGCTGCTTTTTCCTCATCAGTCACCTCCGTACTCCTTGCAGGTTCCTCATTGCTTGCTTTTGCTGGTTTTGCACTGCTGTCTGCGTCATCCGTAATCTCTGCTGTCACATTCTCAGGGTCAGTAGGATGATCTACTGGTAGAATTTCATTACTGTGTCTACACTCCTGGTTGCCATCTGACTTCAAGACAGCTGCTCCCTCTCTGACCTCTTCTTTTACGTTTTTGTCAATATTCAAGGCAGCTGGTTGGACAGATTCTTTAACAACTCCAGTAAAATGACCCTCATTTTGTTTATCACCAGTTTCACTCATATCTGGATGCAATCTCTCACCAGGCCTCTGTTCAGGGAGGTCTTCCTGTGGTACTATTTCCTCTATAGCTTGCTGAATTCTCTTCTCAACATTAGTTGCAAACTTTGACAAGATGTCCAAGGACTTGTCTGGTTCAGGTAAAGGCTTTTCTTCCAATGACAGTGGCTGGTCCTCTGACAATATTGTCTTTTCAACACCTTGTGGAATTACCAAACTTTTCTCTAAAAGCAGGGATTTTGATGGAATTTCACTGCTCACATCTGAACCGATTGCTGGGCTGTATGAGCCATTTGAAGAGCCAACAGGTGTAATGCTATCTTCATCACACTCCATCTCCACAGACGGCACTTCCTCCTCAATTTCCAAAGCCATGTCCCTGGATATCAAACCTGCTTCAATAGCATCACCAAGACTGGACACTCGTTGTCCACTGGCAGGATCAACCAAACCCCCTTGCATAAGCTGTTTGGTGGCGATTTGCTTCACCATATCTTCTCCAATAAAACCTCTTTTAGAAGCTTCAGTTAAAGTAAGCCTGTCTCCAGTACTGATGTCAACAATCCCTCCAGTGTCTGCTTGGTTTTGAAGTAGCCTCAAAGCTGGAACTGGGTCAACTTTCTGGGAAGCAACTGCCTGTATAAGGGTCATACTTTCCCCCGTTTGCTCATTCTGGATACCGCTGAATGATGTAACTTCCAAGAACCGCTTTCCTGTTTCAATGTCTATCTTCCCCTGGCTTACAAGCTCTGAGTAAGACACAATGCGAGCGGTTTTGGGGTCCAAAATTCCTTGCGTTACAGTGGGAGAAGCCAAGACTTCACTGGCAGTGTTTTCATCCAGCAGGCCCTTAGAAACAGCCTCTGTTAAGGTCAGTTTACATCCAGAGTCAGGGTCTATGATGGCTCCTGTTGATGCCTGGAAAGTGACAGCTTGTGGGTGTGATGAGGAGCTGACTCTACCTTTGTAGACCCACTCCAGCTCCTCCAGTCCAGGAGCTAGCGAACGATCCACTACTCCTCTATCTACAGCATCAGAAACTGAAAGCCTCATTCCTGAAGCATGATGTAGTATTCCACCTTCTGCAACCTGCTTTGCCAACACCTGATAAGCCTCATTTGACTTAATTAACCCTTTGTGGACTGCTACCTCCAAAGGAACTGGACATTTGGACTCTGGGTCAATAATACCTTCCATCTGTAACTGCAAACTAGCTTTAGTGAGCGCTGTTTCTGAATCTGTGTCTTTTCCTTTGAACGCCTTCTCTAGTGCCATCAGTGTTTCTCTTTGATTCTCTTCAATGAGTCCCAGATTTGATGCTAAGGTGACAGAGACTTTCTTATCTCTACGCAGGTCTACGATTCCTCCAGAGACAACCTGGGCTTTGAGAAGATTTGTTGAAGTGTTGGCGTCAATCAGCCCTGCCTGAGCTGCCTCTGTCACCCCGTGGATCTGTCCTTTCTCTACATCCACAACCCCAGAAAGGGTTTTATCTGACTTCAGGACACTCCACATTAGATCCTCATCAAGTAAACCCTCCTGCATTACATCCTCCATGCTGAGGGACTCACCCTTTTTAGCATCCATAAATCCTCCAAACAGACCAGCCTGTGCCATTAATTTTACTGCAGTATGACCTGGGAGGAGTCCTTGTGCTACTGCCTCATCTGGGAGGAGTCGATCCCCTTCTTCTGTTCTCAGACCTCCCTGTTTAAGCTCTATGACTAACTCAGCCAGCCCAGCGTCGTCCTCATTCTTTGAAACAGTCTCTGTTGAAGGAGTCTGCTCTTTATCAGGTAAAATTTGAGTCAAAATATCTACTTTTTGTTCAGGCACCACTGTGATTGCATCTACCATTGTTTTTACGCATGATGTTTCATTCAGTGGGGTTGCAGAATCTTTTATTATTACTTCATATGACTTTTCTTTTGATCCCATAGCAGGATTTTCAGCTGAAGCTGATAATCTGTCCAGATTTGATTTGTCATTCTTTTCATCATTTTCATTATCATGTACAAATGGTTCATTGTCATCAGCAAAGTCGAACAGACTCTCTGCTGTTGCTGATGGTAAATTGTTTTCTTTGTCTCCATCATGCCTTTCCTGTTGAATGTCTGTAGTTTTAATCTCAAACTCTTTGCTTTGTGTGATTACGTTACACTCCTCTGCTTCGGTTTTTGCTTGGTTGTCCATGACCTCATCTGTCAAGCTAATCTCTTCTGCCAACATCTGCTCATCTATGGCCAAACCACTTTGTTCTTCAACTTGATTTTCACATTCATCATTTCCAGCCAGTTGTTTGATAGATGTGACTAACTCTAGTAGCTCAGGGTCTAGCAGGACTAGGCGTTTTCCAGTGTGGACATCCACATAGCTATGAGTCATAAGATGAAACAGCAGCTTATGTTTTGCTTGCTTGTCAGATTCCATATTGTCTGCTGGTGCAGCATCCAGAACAAGGCCAGTAGGGGATGATGACGATGATGGGGAGGATGGAGGTGGAGAGGAACTGGCAGAACCCCAGCTCAAGCGGTTCAGGGAAGGTGTACCTAACCGGTTCATGTTGGGAAGAACATCTGGTATTTTGATGTCCTTAAGAAAACTAACCACACTGGGATAAAGATCCTCTTCAGCAGTCTGGTTTAAGGGAATCACCTGCAGGGATTCTGGGTTGTACAGAGCTCCAATGGCATGTCGTTGCCTCAGGATCTTCTTTGCCAACTCCCCTGAGATCAGTCCCTGTTGAAGGGCCTCAGCAATGGGCAGCAGTTCACCAGATTCTGGCCAGAGTATTCCCATGAAAGCCCAGAGAGACTCCAGGACCAACAGAGCCAAATGAGGAGACAGGAGGTCTCTTTGAATACTCTTTTCCAAATCAAGGCGTTCTCCATCTCCGAAAGGGTCAAGAATTCCCCCATTTTGCAGTTGTCGTGCTAACATGGTACAAGCTAGATCCTGATCCATTAGTCCGTGCCGAACTGCCTCTTCAATTGTAAGTCGGTGGCCAGAACGTGGGTCAGCAATACCACCTGCAAAGAGTTGAGCCTCGAGAAGTCGCACAGTAACTTTTCTATCAATTAAGCCTTCCTGCACTGCACGGAATATGCCAACTTTTCTTCCAGACCGGAGACAAACCGTTCCTCCGGGTTGCTGTTTGACAGGGAAAAGGAGAAGACCTGAGTCCTTGTCAAGAACACAGCGCTGTTGTAGCTCATACAGATTTAATTTCTCAGCCGTGTTTGGATCAATGAGTTCTCTGAATTGAGACCATGAGTGAAGCTTGGTAGACAGTCTCGGAGTCAAAAGTTTCATGTCTTCTGCCTGCTTCAAACTGATTCTTTTGCCTGCTGAATCAATCAACCCTCCAGAGTTCATCTGGAGTTCCAAAATATGAAGCCCCAGCTGCTCTCTGATGAGTCCACACTCTATGGCTTCAGCAACTGGCAATATATTTTGTTGTTGGTCAACTGCAGACTTGGCGTTCTCCACCAAAAGCAAGGCGTCCTCAAGCTCAGACAGAGCCTGCCGGGTATGTCTGTTAATCAGCTCCTTGGCTTCAGCTTGTTCCAGTGAAAGGCAGAGACTGGAGTCAGGCTGCAGGAGCCCGCCCATAACGAGCTGAGCTTCCAGAAGGATCAGGCAGGTGTCCTGGTCGATAAGACCACGCTGGGCTGCTTGAAACACTGAGAAGGTTTCTACTGTTCCCAGGTCGATTACCCCAGCAATGGCAATCTGGCTCTAGAAAAAAAAAGAAAAAACATACATTTCAGTTGAAGCTCCTTAGGATCCATATTGAAAAAAGTTAAATCACACTTTGAGACAGAGCAGATATTATATTGTGAGATATCATAGCAAAACAAAACTATAGCATGTTATGTGAAAACACAACACCAACATTCTAATAACACATTCTAAAATCAACAAGCAAAGTAATAAAAATAAAACTACCGACAACCATTTGTCATGAAATTAAAACTGAATATTTGGAATCTTTTTTATATTGCAAATCAAAAATTGGGGGGGACGTGAAATATTCACTACAAATCCAGAGTCAAATTTAGATGAGGTGCTAGAGCTTTTAAATAAGAAAAAGCCTGAGCACACTCAAGTCACTGGAAAAAAATATTCCAAGAATTGAAAAAAGTCCCTTTTTTGCTACGGTACTCTAAATCAAGCACTAAGCATGCAACAAAGCCAGAAGTAACACCTGCAGAAAAAAAGCTCAATACAAAGAAATGCTGTTACATATAAAGAAGAGCAGTGATTGAGGAACAGAAAATCTCTATCAGATATTGTGCAAAAAAAATTAAAAACTTACAGGCGACGGTAAGAGAGGAAGCGAGCGCTACTTACCGTTCGGGATTGTCCACGGCACACACACACTTGGGCCAGTTTGGCTCGGCAGAGCGAGGCGCAACAGGTGAGAAGCTGGTTGTTAGCACTCTGCATGCCACTCTTCACTCTGACACTGCATGATTCTAAACCCTGATGTTGACTTTGGCTAATTAAATAGCAGCTCAATAAATAATTAACTGATAAGTCGGTGTTTGTTTTCTCTTTAACTGACCACCCATTTCTTATAATAATCAGATGTTTGGGCAGGAGCAAGGTCTGATTCCCACTTAAACGAAACAGGGGCCTATATCACAAAGCAAGCTTTACCAAGCCGGGATCTCTTTAAAATGCACAGCTTGACAAATCCAAAACATTCAGCATCATGGCGAGTATCTCACAAAGGTGGTTTTCAACATGTTCTGTCAAACTCGGACTTTGAGACTCCGGTTGCAAACTTTACCGTGACTATCGAGGATATAGGTACAATTACAATGGTTTTTTTTTCTGCTAAATTGATGTGTTATGGTGTGTACTGAAATTTGGGTCTATATTTTTTCAGTTTAATGCTGGTTCAGCCAAATATTACATCAGCATATATCCTTATCTATGTCAGTAGCACAAAAAAGGAAAGTGACCGGTTTTAGATTATCTGTAACTGCAGACCACAGAGAGCACAGTTTGTTTTCCTCTGTTTTTTTTTTTTTTTATATCCAGCCATCCAGATGGGTGGGATCTTCTAAAAGGATTAACTGGTCCACAAATTAAATATAGTATGTAATAAAAAATGAAATATTAGCAAACAGATCAAGCAGAAAATGAACAAAAATGAACAAAATAACAGAAGGGGGGTAAGAAAGGTTTGCAGGCTCAGTTACCCTGCCATCTCCCGAGAAAATCAATTTGTCATCAAATTAACAGAATTAGCAGAAAAATAACACACAAAAAAAAATGACAAGATTAGCAAAATGAATGGTGCATGATAGGCTTGCGGGGTCAGTTATTCTGCCATCTAGATCTGGGGGGTCTTCTAAGAGAATTGACTTGTCAACAAAATAAAACCAAGAAAGTGATGCACAAAGTTACCAAAAAAAAACCCAAAATAGAACATAACTTTAAAGACCACCTTTGTGAAACCAGAGATCCTGAGCTGAACCAGGAGATGATCACTGACCCCTTAATCGTACTTCGTGACACAGGCCTCTGGATTTTCCTGAATCTGCCACATTAAAATACAAAACTCTGTCTTTACGTTCCCCCGTCTCGTTTCCCATTTTTCATTCTTGGCTCAGAGCTCGGATGTCCACAATTGTCCTTTGGCAGCTGTTAGTGATTTTCAAGCAAAATGCTGGTTTAAAGTCTCACACATTAATAGTATGCATTAGGACAAACAACAACAAACACCATATGTCACACACAAACACACATTCTCGTGATCTGGACACAACATGCTCAAATGGTGAAGTGAGGGGTTTTGCGTAGCTGGCCTCATAAGTGCACCGAATAAATCTTAATCTAACGTGATGGTTTAAAAATCTCAAAAGCTAGTTTGATGAGAGACCTCAATCACCTGTAAATCTATACAACATTCAAATCAGAGTCAAATACAAACTGCAAACAAGTGTTGAGAAAAAGGAATCATCAAGGAAACCCAAGAACCTGAAATCCTCACACACATTCAATCCATTTAGACTGATATGTTTTACCGTGAAGAAATAAATTTAATGCAAAGAAATGAGACTGTGGCTGTGAATGGATGCGGCTCTTAAATTAAAAAATCTGTGAAGTAAAATAAACACTGATATGTAAGTGACATTGCATTGAGTTGTATCTACAGAAATGACAAATGTGGTGTATTTGTAAAATAATTATTCATCATATTATTTTTCAAACTCTGATCAGTAAGCCCCCAAAAAGAATAAAATGAGAAAAAATGAACAAAATAATAAATCAAATCCACAAATAAAAAATTAAATTAAAAAGGACAAAATAATTAATTACACCTTGTGAAAAAAAATCTGCAAAATAACAAAAAAAACCCCACAAAATAAAACAAACACATTCCGTGAAACCTGAACAAAATGTACAAAGATATAACAAAAAAAAAATCACCAGAATTAACAAAAACTGAGAAATGAAAAAAGCAAAAAATTCATAATCTACAGCATGAACTCAACATATAAAAAAGAAACAAACAGTTATTACATTAATCACAAAAAAATTATAAAAATGAGTAAATTAAGTAAAGAGGTCCCATGGCCTGTGAAGCAGACTAACATGTAAATCGTCTACTCACTACCATGACGAGAGCGGCGCCGCTGGGGCCGTGTATTAGCCGGTTATAGTTCAGCACATGTATGATCTGATGATGACGATGAAGATGACGATGACAGGGTAAATTCTCCGGTTAATGACATGAGCGCAGGCTTTTAGGAGGTGGATGTGAGAATAAAAAACCATGCTGAGGCCCAGTTCAGACAGTGCAATTCAGCCAAACTCCATCATATAACTTTTCATTCTAATAATTGTTTTCTAGCATATTATGCATTTTTCTTTGGTCTTCAGGGTTTATTTTCTCAACATGTGGTTTATGGTCATGGTTCAGTCCAGCGTCTGTGTTTTTTGTTGCTCTAATCTTGGATTATGATCTATTCTCAATTTCACTGAATTTAATTGAATCAGTTACAAAATGTTTCAACGTTTCAGAATGCACTCAATTTATTTTGATTCAGTGTTGTTTTCATAATTTAACTGGACTGAAGTGAAAGATGTTTATTAATCCCAATTGACAGAAATCAGTTGTGGCGTGGTTTTTCAGGCCTTTTTCACCTTGTTGTGTATTTTATAACATCATAGTTTCTCCAATATGACATTTTAATCTTCCTCATCGATTTGTAGCTTTTAGGCCATATTTGTCTGTTTTCATCTTGTTGCATCTTTTGCATTTTAATCTTTCTCGATTTAAAAAAATAAATTTCATTACTTCTGTTTTTTTAACATATTTTTCTTGCTTTTATATAATTTCTGACTGTTACATGTAACAGTATTTTCTAGCATTTTTAGACAGTTTTTATCCATTATTTCCACAATGTTGCAACTTTTACAATTTGATCTTATTGAGTTTCAGAAATGTTTATCCTTTTGCATTTTTTTGTTAAAATTTTTGCTTTTACATGTTTTGTTGCACTTTTGAGTTTCACATCATTTGCATCTTTTACATTTTGATCTTTCTGCATCATTTGGACATAATTATTTTTTTGCCTTTTTTACATAATTTTCTCTTACTTTAAGATAATTTCAATCTCTCACATATTTATTTCTTTCATTTTTTAGGTCACTTTTGTCTTCTTATTTGCATCTTGTTGTGCCTTTGACATTATTGTCAATATCTTTTACAAATACTTTAAAAACACAAATACTATGTGGTTACTTTAATAATTTGACAATTTTCTTTGAACCAAACATTTTGCACTGCGTTGCTGAGATTCAACTTCTTCGACTACACCTGATGAAGTTAAAGGATCATCTGAATGCACGTCTGAAAAGGGTTTGTGGTGCTCGTTAAATCAAACAAGTCAATGAGTGAAACTTGGTGGTAAAGTGTCAAAAATGCAAACCTGTGAAAACACGTCATGCTGTACCACGCACACACCTGCTGGCCCACACACACTCGCGCTCAGCTCGCAAGCAGATTCAGATTCAAGGCGACATTTCATAAAAGTTCCTTGACATTGACTGAAGCTTGCAGGATACATTCTGTGCAGCACCACTTTACAATCTCAGCTGGTCTCCTGAAGCCGTTTACCTTCCGTTCTTCCTCTTTGGCCAGTTGCTGCTCCAGCTGCTGCAGCTGCTGCGTGGAGCTGTCACACAGCTGGTTGTAGGTAGCCTTCAGTTCGTCCAGCTGAGCCTCCACATGAGCTCGCTCCTCCGGGGACAATCTGAGGGGGAACACAGGGGAGAGGTTACAGCCACTGGAGACGACAAGTGATCATGGTGTTTCATGTGGTATTATTCTGGCAATGTATTTTACTGAATTTGAACATTGACATCTTTGCTACTTTTCACTTTCAACCAGATGTTGCACTTCAAACCTTTCAATTCAGGACTCAAAGATCAACTTGGCATTTTCTTGTCAAAGCATTTATTAGGTCTAATGTCTCAATCAAACATTTTTTGTAGGTGTTTTCTAGGTATATTAACATTTTCAAATAAGAAAATGTATTTAAATAATCTTCCGCAAGGAAATATAGTCAAAAAGTACAATTTTCACCTCTGAACCTTGAGCCTTCAGGTAGAATTATTGACTATTTCTCAAATGAGTGTTTACATGAATGTCTTGCCAATTACCTTGAGGGTTTTTTTTGGATGATTGATACAATTATCATCTCAGGTTTGAGACATTAAAAGCACAACAAGCATTAAAATTCAACTCACAAATCACAAGTAAGTCATCTGCAGTGTAAGGCCAAACATCACAGTGTCCGAGCTCAAAGTGAATGGTCTGATGGTACAGTCTGAGCACATAATTTAATAAAATCTGCATAAAATCAACATATACAATGTGAGGACTTGCATTGTACATGTAAAACTCACTGTAACTGTCCCGGCCAGGTCTGTGGTTTGTATTCGTCAAAAGCTCACAAGACAAAGGCTTGGTGCTTTGATAACTAGTGATATTTTGGTGAAACCTTTGAAAAACTGAAACACTGGTGCAAATGGACTCAGAGATGCTGCTTTACTTTGAAAGCAAAAACAGTGACCATATTTCATTTAATTTTTACGTATCTGTCTTTAAAACACTCTGTTTGCCTCCTTGTTGAAGAATCAATGTAGTGGACCTGCTTCACAACGGAAAACATCCTGTTGGCCAAACATATATTTCTGGCATGTCAAATTTCATCCGACGGCCACTGAGGAGCCGATAATCTGTCGTAACTTCGTAGTACACTGCATGGCAAACGGTGCCTGATAAAGCAGACACTTGGCTAATCTCAAGGGGCAACGACCAGGGCTGACTAATGGGTGACGTCACGGTCACTTTGTCCAGTTATATATACAGTCTATGGCTAATCTACATGAGTCGTGGAGCATAAAAACAGCATCATATACGTGATAAAAACAAAGACTATGACCAGCTTCACTCTAAACAGATCTACAGGTCTCAAAAAAGTCAACTCACTTGCTCGCCTGTTTCGACAGCAGGAAGACCTGTGTGCTCCTGATAGCTTCAGCGACTTCATCTTTCTTGGCTGCTAGTTGTTCATTGATAGCCTTAAGAGAGCACAAATATAAGAATCATTTTAATTATTCCCCATAGAGATGGCGTATGTTCAGTGTCATAACATATTTGGATAGTACCTGCTGAGCAGCAAGTGAAGACTCTGCATTAGGTCCTCCAGCTCGTCCCTGGAGACCTTTGACCCAACCCAGCAGGTCTGAAACCTGGCCCACTCTGGCCTGCTTCTCCTCCTCCACCTCTTTCTGCACAGATAAGAATGATGTTATGAGGTCAATCCTGAGTGACACAGCACAACACGGAATATCAAGTATGACCCCGCATGCTAAGCTACGACTGAAACAAAGTCTCACCTCTTCTTCTTCTAGTCTCCTCAGCGCATCGCTGATGTACTTCACGTGTTGCGTTGTCAGCGTGACCAAAGCCGTGTAGCGTGTGCGCAAGTCCATGAACTGAATAGATAAACGCAAAAATGAATGACTTCAAAAATGACAACAAAACTGTCAATGATCAGTTGGCACGGCGTGATTCACAGCTCACCTCCTGAGTGATGCCGTCAGAAGAAGAGTGCATCCTCCTCCTCTTCACTGCTGACTTGTGAGTCGACTCTACGAAGGCTCTATACGTCATCAGCTGTAGTTCATAGTCCTGTAGCCACAATGGGATGTCAACTTAAAACAGAGCTAACTGATCATAAAACTAAGGAAAAACCGGCAGCGATACCCATCAGGCTCCCTGCCAGTCCTGACCTCATGCATGTTTGGTGACCTCTAACCCCCTCCATTCACACTACCAAGACAAACGGTAACGCTGTCCAACAACATCCCTTGTAGCTAGAAACAGAGGTAAAAAACCTTAATTAAATTTTAAGGCCACATGGACTGAGAAACTGTTGTATGCATGGATGGAAATGATTTTTAACAACAACAGGTTGAATTCCATGACCAAGACGCCAGATTTGTCATTTGTCACCTTTACATATATATTTATGGTTCCAGTTTGTTCTGAAATTGTGCATGTAATCAAATGTCATTTAAGAAACTAAGAAGTAAGAAAAGGCTGCCGTGTGTTTGCTGTTTTAGTAAAGTATAATGGCCCAACACGTGCGCGATAGAACCAGAATAGACAGGAAATATAGAAACAAACATTTCCGTTTCTCCACAGCGGGGTGTCAAGAATGAAGAGTCATCTCCCAATGAGCTTAAAATGTTTAGGTCTGAAAATATGAGATCTACTTCACTTAGACCAGGTTTTGTTCAGCTGCACATGTCACATGGTTGTTGTTGTTTGTTGTCATGCTAAATATGGAGTCTAACCTGTTGGAGAAATTTAGTTCTGATTTTTATGTGTTCATATTGTGCACATTTTTTGTGTTTTTATTTACAATCATGCAGAAACAAAAACTAAAAGCGGATATTTGCATGTTCTGCTCCCATAACCATATTAGCATTATGTTGATTCCTTTTTGTGCATAAGTATGGTCAATACAAATGAAGATTAGACAACAAACCCAAGGTAGCCTAATACTTTTGCACAGTATTGTATGATATGAATATTAAATGTAACTTCAAGAGAAGTAGAAAAAGAGGCAGTTCAGGCGGAAGCTCCTCTCCCAAACACTGGGAGGAGCCATTTAGTCATCTACATCAATTCAATCTAAACAGAAACCAGTGGAAAACTTAAAAACATCCTACTGTACATCCAGATGCTGATTCAGATCATCACCACAATTAAAACATAATCCATTTCGAACTTACAAACAGTCGCCACAAAAATCTACTTAGTGGAGGTAAAATATAAATTAATCAGATAAGTAAAAAAAAAAAAAAAAAAAAAAACAACATCCGTCTGCTTGCCATCAACTAATGTGTTACTTTGTGTTGACTTTGTATTACCTTGACTGAGGTGCAGTATTGTTTGGAGTGAGTCTGACACTCGTCCAGTTTGGTCTGGTTCTGTTCGATCTCAGCTACTAAAGCCTAAAGAAAAAAGAAACACAGCTAATCAATACATGTTTTCAGTCCCAGTATCTAATTTATGCAAGTCATTCACTCCTTAAAATAAATGGGGAACATTGTTTTTGCATGAAGTCTATGTTACGAACCGTCTGCTGGGCCAGTTGTTCAGACAGCGCTTTGCTGTCCGTCTGTCCAGGTTGTGTGTTTTCTTGTCTTTCCGTTGTCTCTTCGATCCATTTGATCAGAGCCGAGTGTCCGTCTCTGTACTGCTGCAGAGCCGAGCCCACAGAGTCGAGATCAGCTCGCCTACAGCAAAACAGTTCGGAAAATATCTCGTACAATAATGAACATTTAAAAATAGATCCTTTTCTTTTGTTTGTTACTAGTGCTGACTGCTATGTCGGCTCACCTGGTCTCAATTTGTCTTTTAATGCCGCTCCATCTTTCTGCCATCTGATTGGCTCTCTCCTGGTAACGCTCCAGCTCAGGGCTACGATCCGGATGGAGCCTGCTGAGCTGAGAGCCTGCTTCTTTGGCCTGACTGACTTCAGACTGCAGCGACTGAAAGATGCCCTCCTGTTCAGCGAGCTCATCCTGCCACGTCTGAGGATGCATGACAAGAAAGAACCCAAATAGTAACACACAGGTTATTCAGAGCACAGTGAATATAAAGCAGCTCCTCAGAGTTGGGTGATGTCATGACAGATTTTTGGATCAGTGAAATTAAAAATAGATAATTATGATGTCAAGCCATTATTCCTTTGCAGTTGAAAGACTCAATTTCAGTCCAGACAGAAACTTGAAGAAACCATGTTTGTGTTGTTAAAAATACTTATAAAACACACAGCATAAATATGAAATTAAAAAAAAAAATCACATAAAAGATTAGTGCAAGAAAAGTTGAAATGTATGAGATGGAAAGAGGACATTTTTAACAGATACAAAAAGACAAAAAAACTTTGTAAAAAGGGAATTTTAAAATAAAACCTCAAAGATGCAAACTTAGAAGATGAAAAGAGATCAAGATGATGTAAGAGACAAAATTGGGGTGAAGGGGTGTAATAAAAGACATAAAATTATGCATGAAACAAAACAAGACATTGAAAATTATAATATGCAAAAAGACAAAAACTTAGTAAGACGCAAAAAGTCAAAGGCTTGAAAGATGACAACCATGTAAAAGATGACAAATCTACATGATTCATAGAATGTCTGTAAAAGATGCAAAAAAATTATGTTGCAAAAAATTTAACAAGACAACGACGATATAAAAGACTGAATGAGAAAATACACCTGTAGTTTCCAATTTTGTGATTGTTTATTGTTGTAACTATTTTGATAACCAGGTTGAGTAGTTTTAGTTGTAACAAGAAAACCATGAATCAGCAATTTCCCCACCAAAGGGCTTTCCAAAAAAAAAAAAAAATGTCACAAATTCACTTTCAGAACCTACAAGATCAAGGTCAAAATCAGGTCATGTGCTATACTGGAGGTTGTCCCAGAACACCTAGTAGATACATTCAAAATTTCAGAACCCAAGCCCTAAAGGTCAGGTCTGTAGAGCCCAGAAGGTGTTTGGGTCACCAAATGACCCTGTCACCTAATGAAATACGCAAATTAGGTCATGGTTACCATGGTATCCCTCCTCCCCAAGAGATGTATCCAAAGGTAAAGTTTGGTCACTCTGGGCTTCGGGGTTGTGGAGACATAAGTAGAAATGTCGGGATGGACGAAGGTACGGTGACTGTTTCTATATCCTCCTTTGGGGCCTATTGGCCTCAACAGGGGATGACAATAAAGTGGTTTTCACTAAAACATATAACATTATTTATCGGTCCCTTTATTAGGTACACATTTTCAATTTCTTGTTTCAGAAAATCACTTGGCAACAACAAAGTGCATTTAAGCATGTCAGCATGGTTAAGAGGACTTGTTGAGGCTCAAACCATGAGAATGGGGAAAAAAGTGATTTAAGTGACTTTGAAGATGGTGTGGTTATTGGTCTGAGTTTTTCTCATTGCTGATCGACTGGGATTTTCTCACACAACCAAGAAAACACCCTGTTGAGGGCAGGGGTCGGGAGAGAATGATCAGACTGGTTGGAGATGATGGAAAGACAACATTAACTCAAATGACCACTCATTACAACCACGCTATGCAGAACACCATCTCTGAACGCACAACACGTCAAACCTTAAGGTAGTGGGCGTGCGTAAAAATGCACCAAAACACCGATAGTTATGTTTAATCATCCAGCCTCGTGTTAAAAGGCATGTACGTGTCACTTACCCCGAGCTGATGTCTGAGGTTTTGAATGGATGTTGTATCAGGAGGTACGATGTCTTCTTCACTTAATCGGCTCTCGTACTTCCTGACCTGACTCTCTGCTTCCTCTAGGCTTCGCATCAGGACGTCCACCGTCTTTAACCTGGAGGAGATTAATGAGCCATTTCAAATATTTAGCCACGATGAGCTCTCTGGGTCCATTAATCAAACAGAGATGAAAAAGCCTGCTCACTTCTCTAGGTAGACAGACGAGAGGTTGTGCAGTTTGTCGACCTTTTCCACAGCGTGATTCAGTTCAGACCGGAGGACGGGGATGCTGGACGATGAGGGCTTCTCCTCGAAAAAGCTGACGCAGCGGCGAGACACGTCACCCAAACTAGAACGAAGGGTGTCCAGCTCTGACCGCAGCTTCTGGATGACGCACACATTTAAAAACGAGACACAAAATAATAATAATAATAATAATAATAATTTTAAAAAATGGTTCAGCCTAACAAATCAAAACTTTTCCAGATAAATGCTGTCTGTAGATTTAAATACATATAGTTTTACAAAGTCAGGCAATTTTAGTTAAGGAATAACAGACAATCATGAAATCATGAAATGCAACTTTAATTAATGATATAGGGCTGTAATGTTAAGGTCTAGACAGGTCTGCATTAAGGGGATTTAGGATGATCTCACTGTTCATTTTTGTAAATATTTTGTTGACCTTTTTTCTAATTTTCTTCATTCAGTTGATATTTTGTGAATTTCCCGGTACATTTTGTTCTGATTTTCATCATCTCTACAATCATGCTCTTGATTTGGTTTTTTTTTTATTATTTGCAGAAATGACAGGATAAATAGGACCTCTGTGTGCTGAGTTTTTTTAATTTAGCAATGCCGAGCAATAGTTGCGATATGACTTTTTCACAAAATCGTGTAACAACTGCAACAACTAAAACAAATTAATCACTAGAATTTGATCCTCAAATCCATCAATCCTAGGTATTAACAGTTGGCTAAAGAGCATTCCTAATTTTAATAATTGAAACCCTAAATCAAATCTTTGGCAGAGACATTACACATGATCTTCACAAAGAACACCACCTGTGCAGATGGGCTGAACTGTGCTATTGCATTACATGACCACCAGAGGGGGCTGGACCTCACCTCTTGCTCTGCGATCTGGACAGTGTTGTCAGCAGCACCACCTGAGAGCCGGCTGGGGGGCGGGGTCTGAATCCCCCCCATTAACCTCTGCTCGGCCTCATTCAGACGCAGTGTGATGTTCTGAAGCTCTGAGAGGTACGAACGAGACACTGACTCATCCTTCTCCACTGAAAAAAGGAAAAAAAAGAAAGTCAGGCATATTGAATCACATGACAACCTGCTGATCATTTCACCTCATATTTCAAATACAGAGAGTAAATACAGTGCATGTGGCCGTTTGGGGGTGTTTTAATTTGTTTGTCTCACCGGTCTCCATGTTGAGCAGCAGGTCCTGGCAGTGCTGCTGGGCCTGTTGGACATCTAGCTCCAGCTCCTGCCTTTCAGCCGGTGTGAACAGAGAGCTCTCTCTGCTGTCGGACAGGAAGTCGGCCAACTGGGAGTCCAGGTGATCTAGGACCTGCTGCCGCTCTGACGGAGACTGACAACGGACCTGACAGGTGAGACAAAGAGGGAGACGATGAGGACAACTGAGCAGAAGAGGGCAAGAAAACAGATGATGCACTGTGACATACAAAATGAAATAATCAGAAAATCAAAACCGAAAAGACAGTCAGATGCAGCATACTGAAAATGCTCAATATGAAACTAACCGTGGCCAGATCCCATCCAGAAACAGTCCTGATGTTTTTGAGCAGGTAATGCCAGGACACCACACTCTTCATGTTCACATGGAGCTGATGCCACAGAGACATCACCTTCTGGTACAACTGCTCTGCCCTGCACAGAAAAACACAAGGACGGGGGGTGGGGGGGTGACAATACTCCTCAGGCAGAAGTAAAAACTGCTTGGCTTCCAAATGAGCATTTGTGAAACGTGTTGTAAAAACAGGTTAGATTCATGAAGGCTCAAGCTCACAACTTACAGGATTTGATGTATGTGTCACTATAATGTCTAATGTGTAATGTATTAACAGTTATCACAGCATCTTTCAAAGGTCAGGTAGAGCTCATTACTTGGGTTAGAGCTGTTCTGGCATCAAAATGGGGACTCTACACAACATTATGTGGTAGAGATATTTTGTTTTCTTAGATCAGGGGTGGCCAACTCCAGTCCTCGAGAGCCACTACCCTGCTTGTGTCCCAACTGTTTTTGCCCCAACTGTTGCTGACCTGGATCAGGTGGTGTTCAGTCCCTCAAAAGCTGGAAGATGCAGTGGGTGGGGCAGAGACAATGGCACTCAAGGACTGGAGTTGGCCACACCTGCCTTAGATCCTCTACTGGACTGAGATCCAGTTGGCCTTCCCTCTTCATGGAGTTCTGTCCACTGCAGGACCAGGACCACTGAACATGACTCACAATTTTGGAGATGCTTTGACCCAGTTGAGATCACAGTGGGTCTTTGTCTCGGTTGCTTGCATCCTTACATGGCCCTAGTTCTAAAGACTAGACATTTGTAGCCTCACATATCCTCACCACTCACAGGTATCATTGGAGGAAGATAATTGACACTATTTCCACTTTACCTGTCAGTTGTCATGTTATGGCGGATCAATGTAGTGCAGCAACAGACCAAAACACTCAATGCAGCATCTATGTATACATCTGCTCACACAGTCTGCAGATCATCACTAAACAGACTATGTTCTGTTTCCTGTAAGGCTCTCACCTGGCTGCTGTGTCGATAGCCTCCTGGTTCGGAGGTGGGATGGTGAAACACACCGATGGGACCATGGCCTCATTTCCTGTTGGACTGATCACCTTCCACTTCGTCCTCTGAGAGTTGTCCTCCAGCACACATTCCTCTCCGCTGCTTATCGTGATCTGAAAGAAGGTAGGGTGAAAGATGGATACAGAGAGAGGGAGGGCAGGAAGGGAAAATAAAGGAAGGAGAATTAGTGGAGAAAGATGGGGAGGGGGGCAGTGAATTGAGGTTATGGAAGGACAGAGCGAAGAGGAACAGATGTAAGGGTTCAGAAGAGGTGAGATGGAGGATGAAGATGGATTGAAATGTCGGGGTAAAGTGAAGACGGAGCAGTTGGAAATGGATGAATGGAGGAAATGTTAAAAAACATGAAAAACAAAGCAAAGAGAGAAGATAGAACATGTGAAAAACAAAAGCCCATAGCAAAAAAAAAAAAAAAAACGCAACATAAAATGCAAACATTCATGGATTTCATGAGGTTAGCAGTAGCTAGCTGAATATTATTAAGTTGGAGAACCTGACAGTGCCATGTGGAAACAGCTACTTTGGCTAAACCTAAAGATAGCAGCAAATTCCTGTCAACTCAGAAGGTTTACCTTGAACGGGGTTTCTTAAGGTCACCTGTGCAGTAGCGTCAACAAAGAAAGCCTTACTGTGGTGATGACTTTAAGATACCTAGCTCAGGAATAAGAGTTTGGGATTACAAGAATGCAGCTGTAAAAGGCCAAGCCATGACTGTGGATAAAGATTTTAGTGCTGCGCATGAAACACTACAGCTGTACTGCCTCCCACACCCACAACCCTCTCTCTCTCACCCCTTCACTGCACACACACACATCAGTGATTCAGGCCTGTGCACATACAGTAAATACATGACATGTAAATTAAAGCTCGGTACAGTCTGACTGACTTAATGAACCAGTCCAGTTCAGTGATTGCAATCTGCACTAATCCGCTGATCTCAGTCTCTGTATGAGTGCTGAAATAATTTGTTTTGTTCTGGAAATATGGACCCATATAAAAGATATTGCTTTGCTTTGAGCTTGTTTCATTTCGTTTAAAGATCACAGGACAGTGACTATTGATTATCTTTACAATTAAGATGCAAATCGGACTCACTGTTCGAGAGCAGATAGAACTGATATCAATAGCTGCTGTAACATTAAACTGCAACTTCAGTCCTTTAAATAAGTTTTTAAGTTTTGGAACATGATTTATAGGGTGCAACTTGCAGTCCTATAACAACAAACTTATAAAGGTACATCTGACACCAGTGGCTGGCTACCTTCACAATGTAAGGAGTCATTTTTTAACAGAAAGTCAAAATGTGAGTTTTTCCTGTGCAAAGCTTGAATACAAGCTGAAGAAGGAGTCTTATCGGGCCTTCCTGGCCCGTGGGACTCCAGAGGCAGCTGATGGGTACCGACAGGCCA
>JAQQAE010000962.1:0-28249 GCA_029823295.1 Pseudamia nigra
CTGATTATCTCTAGGCGCTTCACAATTTGAGGCTGAGACCTCATGACTATACAGACGATCATTTGCATTCACAACTACGGCATACAATTAACCTAGTGCATGTTTTTAGTTGTGGGAGGAAGCCGGAGAATCCGGAGAGAACCCACGCAGACACGGGGAGAACATGCAAACTCCACACAGAAAGGCCTAGGACCTTTTAGCTGTGAGGCACAAGTGCTACCCTCTGCACCACCGTGTCACCCATGTATGAACAATATAGTGAAGAAGGGACAAAAACTATCCAAAATGAACAAAATAATCAAAGAAATAACAAAAATTGATCTATAATTAATAAAATAATCAGCAAAATGAACAATGTGATAAAAAGGGGACAAAACCAATCTAAAAGTAATCAAATATAATCATGAAGATGTAACACAAATGATCCAAACTGAACAAGATAACCAAGAAATGTAACAAAATGATCAAAAATGAATGAAATAATTAAGAAAAAGTAACAAAAGTGATAAAAAAAAATGTATGAAATAATCATGAAATGTAACAAAAATGTGCAAAAACCATCAAAATAATCAAGAAAAAGCACCAAAAATGATCGAAATTGAACAAAATAATGGACAGAAAGTAGCAAAAATGTTTGAAAACGAACAAAAAACAAACTAAATGCTTGTATATTAACAAAATAATGCAATACAAGGTCCAATGTAGCCTGTCATCTTTAAGTGAAATGTCTATATTGTTGTGACAACAGATAATGCAAGATTACATGTCCAACATCACATAAAAAGCAATAGAATACATAATTTAGATATTTTTGGTGAACCCGACAGTTGGAGACCCCTAACTGAATGAGTCCCTGACCCAATTGTGGGCCAACTTTCAATAGGCTTCATTTTCTTTCTCTGCTCTCCCTCATTTCTCTCTACATATCATGTAAATTTTAACAAAAATGCCAAACAGGTCAATAATTACTAGTTTCACAACCACAAGTGCACCTTCCTTATTCAAATTCGAATTCAAGCCATAAATTCCACAGTTACAGGCAGAGACACTCAAGTGATGTGACCTTTTTTAAGCCTTCCTCATCATAGACTTCATTAAAAAAATGAGGTCCTGAGAAGTGTTCCCTCAAGTGGGAACATTCAAGGTTTAATGCCTTCTCTAAATTTTCTGCTGGCACCTTATGAAGGTGGTGGCACCCAACTAGCCTTTATCTAGGCCACCAGATCCACAGCTGGACCCATCTGGCCTTTGCTATCTCTTCTCTCTGTCTGCACACACACACACATGCACATGCACATGTTGACACACAAAATATCCATCATATACACACACACACACCAGCTGTTGTGGATTACCAAAGAACAAGTGCAGGTCTATTTTCTGACTTATGCCAGTGTTTGATGGCCCTGCCCCGCATGTGACCGAACAAAAGCACAGACTTGCTTATTACAACATACAATACGTTTTGCTTTGTAACGCAGAGTATAGAGACAGAGAGAGACTGACAAGTAATTTTAAGAGTTAAATGTGAAATCAGGCTGCAAGTGAAAGAGATGCATTCACTACAAGAAGCATATCAAAATTGTGCTGAGAAATGCTGCTGTCTGCTCTCCAAAATCTAAAAACTTAACACTCTGAGTAACACTCTGCCAAGAAGAAAACATGAATTATGCCTTGTATTTTATTTTCTTATCTGATCAAGCGGTGACATGGCCACTCAGAGAAATATGGCTTCTTTTAATCAGCACTGTTTCCTCTTCTGAGAAGCAGGAAATCTGTCTGCCCTCGGACAGATTTCCTCCCATACATTGATCTCATACACTGACCCTCCAATCTTCCCAACACCTGATCTAAGTTTAATCTTCATTATTCTCCGTAACACCATAGACTCTCTCTGGCTGGCTGGCTGGAGTGTCAGCCTCATCTTGGCAAACCCTCTGAACCCCTGCAGGCTCTGTAACCGCTTTTACTCGACAGCCACAGTTCTCAAATTCAGAGGCAACGCGGTCCTTTTGTAAAACAGACGATTTAGGAATAACAACATGCAAAAGAGTCACTCGGGTACCCGGC
The DNA here is from genome assembly GCA_029823295.1 of Pseudamia nigra. Classification (NCBI taxonomy): domain Eukaryota; kingdom Metazoa; phylum Chordata; class Actinopteri; order Kurtiformes; family Apogonidae; genus Pseudamia; species Pseudamia nigra. The sequence goes on from JAQQAE010000962.1 coordinate 2,071, forward strand.
TGAGGCTTTAAAGCTTAAGTTATGATGAGTGGGAGAGGGTGAAACTGACGGACTGAGCAAGCCCACCAATTGCTTTCCCACAACTGCAATAAAATATTCCATCATATCCCTGAGGCATCCGTGACTCCAGCTGGGATCAAAGAGTATACTTGATGACTGAGAGAGGAGTGCATATTAGTGCCTACAACGGCAGTGTCTCTCTTGCACCGAGCCCTTCATTCCATCCATTAATAGCCGTCATGGAAAAATACATGACAGGGCGTGGTGTTTCATCTCCTCTGTAACTATTGACACATCGGGGAAGATCCATCAGCAATGCCATTCATTAATCACTTTATATTCCATGAGATGATTGTAATGATTATTCACATTGCCAGCTACTGATTACTGTATGTGAGAAAAATGTTTAAAGTGCTCCATTAGGGATTGCGGTAAATGCTGTAACCTTACCATTATTTTTATCCAAAGCCCAATATCCATCATTTGCCACATAATCAAATTCAAAAGATCAAAACCAATTCCACATCTCACTCTAGTTGTGTTCCTTTCAGGCTGGCTGTGACAGGTGTTTTATGGGGAGGAGTGCAGTTGTTGTGGATGTCCTATCAATGATTCAATGCAGCACATCAGATGGAAGGGAGAGACAGAGAAAGATGTCTTTGCCTGGATGTTCATGGGGGAACTTTCAATATATAATTCACTGAGTTGTCTGACAGGTCGGGTGTGAAGGTGATGGATGTTTTTTCAGTCTGGTGGAGATTCAGTGTTCTTAAACCCTGGATCTCTTAGGCCACTTTGAGCATGGACTACCCTGCCAAATGTCCTGTTACAATATTTTGTTCTTCATACTGTGTTTCTGAAGATCTGCACCACTCATGCTCAAACACACATATACACATATGCACTTAAACACACTTAAAAGGTATATTGAAAGCAAGCTCTCCAAAAACAGCTGACATCTGGTTCCTTGATTTAACTAAGCAGGCTGTCTAAGTACAGTCAATCTCACCTGCACTTGCTTAATTAACCTGCCTTATAAAAAAAAATTTTTTTTAAATATCTGGCTTTAAATTTAATGTTAGATGAGGCATGCTGTAAGAACAAATATTTTTATTTCTTTTATAAAAAAACATGTCTGAGGGCTCTGAAAATAAACCTAAACTATCAAAACACTCATTCTATGGAGACTCTATATTTTTGTGATGTCACAAATACAAAGTCACCCCCTCAGTCAGCCCCCAGGCCCGCTGGAACCATATGAAGGTATCCATGGCAACAAAATAAAAGGGGTGTGATCAGCAGCCACTCATTTGCATTTAGACACTGACTCAACAGAACAGCCTGTCTGGAAACAACTGAAAAACTGATGTTTACATCTGGTACAATGAACTGAAACTTAAAGTACATATTCTGGGACAGCTTAAACAGCTGTACAACACACTAGCCCCATTCTTTTTCCATTAAAAAAGTGTGTATTTTTAAACCAAATGTATCCACTCAAAACAGAAAAAAAGAAAAGTATGATATTCTTGAAGCGAAATGTCATGTCCATCCAGCACTTTGTTGATAAAAAGCAACTGTACAACCCAGGTCCAACGTGCGTGTATTTTTGTGTGTTTATGTTTTGTGTTAAGCTCGGGCACTAAATCCATAGAACAGAGCCATGTAAGATGGCAGATTAGGGGAACATAAAACACACTCTGGAGTGAACGCGAGGCAAGGGCTTTTGCCTTGTTATCTTCTGGAGTGAGTTGACATTATCCCCATGGTTAAGGTTTTACCATGCATGGATTACCACATGAGACAAGCTATGCACGCCCCCAGGAAAATAACATGAGAGGACCTCAGTCGATCGCAGTCTCCATCTCCCTCTGCACTTGGGTTTCCACTCGTACAATTCATCAATGCCATGATCAGCACACCTGGGGCCCCTGACAGTGTTTGAAAATAATGGCATCCATGCTATGACTGCACAAGAGGCATTAGGCGATCTTTAACTCTGCACTGAATCATCTGGCACATAAATGCCTGGAAATCCCAAATGTGTTTCATTGTTCTTAATCTACTAAGCTGGGTTGAATATTCCTATAAAGATGTTTTATTCATAACTATATTACATTTATACCCTCGGTACAAATGATGAAATTTGCCCACACTACAACACTACGCAAATATAAAAATAAAAAAATAAATCTGCATCTAACATCTGTAAAACAATAAAGAGAGGCACGACAGGAAAAAATAAGTTAAAGACTTGTAGAAAGCCAACTCAGATAGATGTATTTTGAGCTTTTCTCACACAGCCTGACTGTCTAATATTATTGGGAATGGGATTCCACTGTGAGAGCAGAGAAGAAGAAAAAACTGCCTCTCCAATTTTCTCCTTCTGGTTCTGAACATCTTAACAAACCCACAGCAGAGGATCTCACTGATCACAGACAAACATAAAACAGACTATGAAATGTGCACTACCTCTCCCAGCTCTATATACAAGTCAAAAGATGGGCTCTAATGATACATGGAAATTAGAGTGTTTGTCAAAACATACAACGTTAAGTTACGTATCAATCCGCTAAAGCTGAAGGAGAATGCTTCTTATCCAAGTATCATATCTAGCCACAGAGTTCCTGAGCACAATGCAGACTTTTAAAAGATTTAAGGGATGCCAATGAGTAGAATGAAAAGAGCAGTGGACCATGACAGCTTCCTTCTTCCTTCCTTCTAAATGACGTTGAAGCTGTAATAAATGCCAGAGTACAGCCATCAGTATTCGGTCTCAGTCACTGACTATTTTGACAAGAAGAAAATCTTGATGTGGCTTGAACTTTTCAGCAGATTTTAATTTAAAAAGCTGTTAAGGTGCTTTATAGACAGATTTGCCAGATACCTTGCATAAAAAAGGAACTGTCTTAGTTGGATCTCAGTATGGGAGGCTTAAAAACTACAGATTTAAATGAGCATAGGATAAAAAAATGCCATTCTCAAGTGGGGTGTTTTTAATTTTCAGCACTTTATATGAGAACTCATGCTTAAAAATCTAGAGTGAGGGCACAGGTACAATCAGTCTGAAAAATGTAGCTCCAACTTTAATTTTCATATTTAAAAGCACCTAATTTCTCACTTGTGCTTCAGAGGCTTTATATATTAGCATTATGTACTATTATACAAAATAACATAAATAGGGTAATCTATCTGTAATCCCATTTAACATCTATAGTAAAATGCAAAATATGCAAGCAGAAATGATTATGCAAGGCACTGAGCTGTCACTGGAAGGCAATGACAAGCCTTGTTAAACTTGCTTTAAGGTTCAGTATAATGTGGAGCTGTGGCTGATTTCAGGGACCTATACAAAACTACATCACAAATGATCATGATGAAATCGTATTGCTTCATTGTCATAATTTCCTTGGGAATCCTTGGGTGACAACAGTGAATATTTAATGAGGAATGATATTCTTATCTGGTCCTGTGCACTGCTAAGATAAGCCCTCCCATTGGCTGGTATTCATACTGTATGCAATGCGGAGTGAATGAAAGAACCCCACAAAGAAGGTGAAGGAAGAGAGAGGGAAGAGGGTGTTTTAAAAATAGAGGACATGAGGATGAGAATATAAAAGGAGAGCCTAAGTATAGAGGCATGAATGATGGTGGGAGGGAGGCAAGAGAGAGAGAGGTGACCTCCATCTCCACCTCCACCTCCACACGCCACAACAAGCCTCTCCATCTCAACCTGGGCACCATGGCACATTTCCCGTCGCTGGGGGTGGCAGCAGGCCACACATTGCAGTGAATCAATCCGAATGCTGCAACCTCCGCAACCCACACTTTTCTACAGACTCGTCATGTACCCAGATGCTGTGTGAGAAGCGGGTGTAGTGAGAAAACATGTTTCACATGTTGCACATATGTATCTCAGTTTGAAGTCGTGACTGAAGTGTCTTTCCATGATGTAATGAAAGCTTTGTCACACCTGAAATCCTTTTTGAAACTTGCTCCAGCAGGTTTTTCCCTCACGCTGCGATTTCTGAATGCACTGCTTACACATTAACTAGTATCCTGTCGTCTTATCCCTGTGGCTTTTGCCGTGTTAAACTTACAATGGCTGCCCTTTAGACATCATGACTGGCCACGGAGAGGTTTCACACCTGTAGTTTTGGTTTGAATTAAAAGAAAAATTTCAGAAATCCAGACTTTATGAGGGTATATGAGGACACATTGCACTCATATACTCATAAAATTGGAGAAACTGATGCAGTGTTACCAGTACTAGAGCTCTGTTTGCTTGCTTTTTAACAGTCTAAGTTAAATAAATGCAACAAAATCTAATCACATTTCAAAATTTACTCACGCAATGTATCTAAATATTTGACAGAGATTGATGCATCTGTTTGTGAGTTATGGTGGTTGCAAACACTCACAGATATGAGCAAAAACAATAACCCACATCACTGATGCGTAGGATAATTGATAATGAAGTATATTGACTTGAAACAATTTTTATATTAACTGCTAACTTACAGGATATCATACATGTCTTAAAATTTTACACAGTCCTATTTTCATAACGCAGCACATGGCTTTTAAAATGTTGCTTTAAAGGATTTGTGAGCCATAAATACATTTTATAATAGTTAATGAAGGCTTTATGCAGCCACTAGAGCTGTAATCCCTCCAAAATGGGACCATATATCCAAGTGAATAGGGAAGAACTCAAGCTCCATAATACCTAAATCACACATGGCACTGTAGATGCAGTGCCACTTGCAGTCCCCTGAACTAAAAATTGGCTGTTATTAGATTCATCACATCCTACCAAAACCTGCCTCAAAGTCACACATCCCCCATCCCCTTCCTTTCCACATTATTCGTTTGCAAATTGATAACGGAACCAGAGACCCCGCAGGGTCCGTAATTCAATATTGGGGATCTAACAGTCTCAGATCAGATATGATGGACTGTAATCCTCTCTACAGTGCCACAGCCACATGCACCGTATCTCAACACCCCTTCAGCTATCTGCAAGACACTGCTTTCTGCGGACATGAATGAAGCGATGAATACATGAATGAATGACTGAGTGAATGTATAAATGAAGAGGGCTTGAGGATTTAAATGCAGGCCAGTACTAAATACCCACTCCAAGGACAAAACAGCGTAGAAGGTAAGTAGGCATGACAGCAGTGATTAAAATGAGTGAGTTAGTGAGAACTCCTTTAGCATGCACACACCTACACACAAACACAAATCATCACCGCCGCTAAAGCCAGTCTTTCAAATTTTCCCCTTTTCGCCATTTCTTCCAATTCGAAATGATATAAAGTGGAGGTGAGTCAGGCTCAGAGACAGTAAACATCCCACTGTTGATTTTCAATTAGGGTTATTTCTTACCTTAGGCTAAGTACACCTTTATTTCTCTGTGGAAACATTAGGAACTATTAACTCTGCTTTTCATAAATGAATTAAAGTTTCTGCACGAAAAGCAAAACTACTCTTAAAATGAAAAAAAAACAAGGTTTTAGGTTTTGGTTTGTGGATTTTTAAAGGTCACAAATGACCAACGGTGCCTTTATCTCTCAAAGGCAGCCTGTGGATGCCAGCTACCACACAGGAAAATCCTATACCAAGTTTGTGCCATTAAGCTTCTGACTATGGGACATCTCATGCACTTTATAAAAGAGACGCCTCATCAATTATTCACACATCCGGCAACACACATTGCACATGTTCTCCTTCCCATACATTAATATTTCAGCCCCAGGCCCTCCACCCCACCAACCCCACTTTACCTCGTCTTCTCTCAGTCACCTCCCGGTGGACATTTTGTCGACATAAATCAGAGAGTGACATTAAGAAGCCCTAAGATGGCCTCAGTCAGTGCTTACAGTTGGCAAGCCTTTCCTCCGCCAATCTACGGGTCCCCTGACTGCTGCCTGACAGTCAAAGATCACTTAGATGCGTCGGATAAACTTCATAAAATATCTCCTCTGCAGCACAGTGTTGGTATGTGTACCATTCAATGAATGCAATGAGAACTGACATTAATTTATGAGAGAGTTGAACAGAGGTGTGTAAACAGAAACAACACTCAAGTAAAAGTATTGTTAATTATAACGACTGAGAAGTAGAAGTACTCACAAACATAAATACTTGAGTGAGATTTAAAAAAGTATCTCATTCAAAACTACTCAGTATTGAGTAGCTTCATCATGTGGAATTTATTATGTCATAATATACTGCTATTCATGTCATTTTTGATCATTTCCTTGATTATTTTCGACCATTTTTGTTCATTTTGATATGTATTGTGTTTATTTTTTGTTCCTTTTTGTTGGTTATTTTGTTCATTTTTTAAACTGTTATTGCTTTTTTTTATAAATCACTGTTGGTGCTTTTCTTGTTCGCTTTCGCGTTTTTGCTGCTTATTTTGTTTTTTACTCAGTTTTTCTTTATTATTTTGTTTACATTTGTTCACGTACTTGTTCATTTTGATCATTTTTGCCCATTTTGTTGCTCATTTTCTTGTTTTTTTGTTTTACTGGTCTTTTTATTTCCTTGATAATTTTCTTCATTTTTACTTAATCTGCCACTTATTTTGTTCATTTCTGCTTGTTATATTTTGTAATGTGCTCAACCATTTTGTTCAATTTTTTGATCATTTTGTCCATTTTATGCTCATTTTGTAATTTGCTCAGTTTTTATTCATGCTCTTTGCTTATTTGTTTATTTTGGTGATCATTTTTGTAGATATCAGCTCATTTTCTTGATTTGCTTGTTAATTTTGTGAATGTACTTGAATATCTTGCTCATATTTGAATTAAATTGATTGTATTTGATCATTTCAAGCTTTTTTACTCCTACTCACTGAGCTAAGGAAAAATCACAACTTTAATTGAGTGAGACTAAAAAGTATTCTGCAGAACATCTCTCTTAGAAATACATCTACCGTATTCGGAAAAACTACATGCGAAGGTGTAAATGTACTTGAGTACTACCCACCTCTGGAATTGAATGACGGCTGATGAATTGTTAAGATGACAGTAAAAGTCATGTTTCATCTTTTTGCGATTCTACTTTTGCACTAAAATCATAGAGAGCACTGGGAAACAAAAGGAGAGTGGGGACTTACTGAGCCAAATTCCCTCAGGAAACACTTTATCTGTGGCATTTTAGCACCCCCAACAAGGTGCGCATGCTAAATGGAGTGAAGGTTAGGGTTAATGTTAGGCCCACGTTGCAGTTAGGGTCTACCAAATCAACTTAACTGATGTGCAGAGCCGCTGCCTCAGAGGCTCGATCTGAGGATCGAGTGTCCCCTGTGTGACAGAGAATGGCGTAAAAGTATAATTTACGACTCCACTCTTCTTGGTTAAGACCATGTGTTAGACCATACAACCTTTACAATCTAAAGAGCCGTTTTTAGACAGAAAATAAAAATAGATATGCGTCGAGGGCCTCAAAAAATATTTGAACCCTTCATGTACCACACAACATTTATTGTTTTGCTGGCAATGTGTAAAAAAATCTTTTTTTTACAAATTTTTTAAAAATGTACTTTCATTTTTTTTGTTATTTTCATCATTTAAATGTATTTTGGTCATTGTTCACTGTATTTAATACTGTATGTCGCTTATTTTTCATCACTTGTCTATTTCATTGACTATTTTTTCCATCTTTGTTCATTTTATTCATCATTATATATTTTTTTTATTTTTTATTTTTGCTTTAAGTGATTATTTTACTTAATTATTGTTCAGTTTGTGGAATATTGATGGGCTAATAGTTTTGCTCACTTTAGAGGACTTATTTTTTTATTCATTTTCATCAACTTGATTTGTTATTTTGGTCATTTATGTGAATTTATGTTCAGGTTCATTATTATTTTGATCATGCAGTGAACTGTTTTGTCAGTTTTGTCCTAATCGTATTAATTACTTTGCTTATTTTTGGTAATTTTCTTGGTTTTGGTCATTCACAACCTGTTCATTTTTAAATGATTTTGTTGTCATTATCCAGCTTGTTTTTTTCTAGTTCTTGATTTACTGCTTATTTTGTTCATTTTGATTAAAATGCATTTCTTCCATCACTGAACAAAGCCAGAGGAGCCGCTGGGCAGGGGGGCTAAAGAGCCACATGTGGCCCTGGAGTCACAGGTTTCAGACCCCTGTGCTGCACAATTAATCTGTCAGGGCAGGCTTTTCATTTTTACTTGCCATTATTAACTTGTTAATAGCACTGTGATACTTCATTCTTCCAAAGGATTCTTTCACCAGCAGGCATTGTAATACATGGCTCCTTATTACCTCCATGTCCGGAGCATAGCACTATATTTAACATACGCACATTCTCTCTCACACACTCACACATACAGTAGCTCTTCCTGTCTTAAAAAATGCAAAATGTCTAAGATAATGTATTGCGTTGATAACCGCTGCTGATTTACATAGTCCGCACACTTCTCTACAGGACACATCATCCAGACACAGTGGTGACAGAAGAGAAGTGAAATACTTATAAAAAAATCTGAGATATGGATTATACCTTGAGGGCAATCTGCATAAAAATGAGCGATAATAATAGAACAGGTACAATGGTTGTCTGATATATGTAAAGTGTCTGTCTTGGGCCCATTCACTCAGCTGTGATGTCTATATGCCATCACCTTGCAGCTGGGTCCTTGCGTCTATAGCATGCTCTCATGGTTTTTGACAGTCCTCGCCCCAGTAAATTTATTTTTCCCCTTTGTATCCAACACATCCCATTTCTGTCCTTCTGTTCTTTCTCCCTCCCTCTCCCCCTCTCGCTCTCTCTCTGTCGCACTCTTCTTACTTGGGTCTCTCTCGCTCTCTCTCGTTCACACACTTCCTTATTGATTCCGTGAGGTTCAGTGGGTAGAGCGTGGCACCGGCACTGGAGAGGGCATGGGATCAATTCCCGCAAAATTTCAAGCATTCACTGGGCTGTCACTCTGGGATAATTTGTCTGGAGGCTTACCCCACCGAATACACTCATGTATTCTGTTGTGTAATTGGTGCCCATCAAGTGTCGGAACTTGCTAGATTCTCGGGGCCAACCAGGCAGAATGCACAAAATGCTAATCATTTCCATGTGCACAATGGAGTCTATGCTTTCACGACACTTGATGTGGACTTTATGCATGTCAAGTATCTGAGTACGGATGGATTGTTCACAGATTTGTCTAGCTGAGAATAGGACTTTTGACTTTGTTGAGCCACAGTTTTGTGTAAATCAACAGTAATGGGAGTCAATGGTTCACAGTGGCATAAAATTTACATGTACTGTACTATGGGATGTCTTAAGGCATTGCTTTTGGCATATGCTGTAAGCAGTGCTAATATGAACAAATACTGGTACCAGTATTGTTAAATTTGTCTTTTCTGGAATATCTCCTAGCAAATTTTAAACACTATAGTTTCTTTGACAAAGTTGAATTTATTTTTTGCATAACCCTTTAATATATGAATGATTAAAAAACTGGGGATGTGACATTTTCAGCCTCGTGTTTTCCAAACAATCATTAAAATAATGTCACGTATTTTGAGCAGGTAGTGATTGAAAATTGTTCAATTATGTCCATCAGGGCGTGTCAGTTTAGTGAAACACAATCATAATTATGCCTTAGTTGCTGTTTAATAATGTATAAGAACTAAATTCTGACAATTTGACAACCTGACAATTTGTATAGTATTTTTATATGCAAGCCCACATATATAATTTGTCATACGAAGGCAAAGCTCATGAACTGGCTTGAAGGTTTTGGGTTTTGTTGTTTTTGTTCATTTTGTAAAGGCATTTTCATGACTTTTGGGTTTATTTTTGTCTTTTTGCATTTTTACTTTTTATTTGTTCATTTTTTTCCTCGGTATTCCCTTCTTAGTAACTTCTTGGTTGTTTTTCTCATTTTGTTTATTTTGCTTCTTTTTTCTTTCATTTTTTGATTGTTTTGTTATTTTTTCTTCCTTGTTCACTTTTCTTCCTTTCCCTTAATATTTTGTGCCTTTCGCTTGTTATGTCGCTCCTTTTTCCTGGTTTATTTTGTTCATTTTAAGTCAAAATACTCACTGATGTATTGCTTGCTGTTTGCCTTAATTTTGTAACTACAATACTAGCAATTTAACATTACTTCATTTCTCTCGGTTTACCTTTGTAGGGTTGTGTAGAGGACAGGGATATTTGCCACCACAGATGATTTCACATCTATATTTTGGTAGAAAGCCTCAGTAAAAAATGTATTATTTACAAGTAAAAGCCTTAGTCTTCTACCAGAGGTGAGTGAACAAAAACAGTACACAAGTAAAAGTATCATTACTTTATCACTATATAGAAGCAGAAGTACTCATAAACATCAATACTTGAGGAACAGTAGTGAGTAACTTCATAACGTGAGATTTATTGTAGCCATATATAATGCATTCAAACAGGTTATCTTGTTGTCATCATTATTTGTTGTTCCTTTTTTAACTTACCTAATTTTTTTTAGTAAAGTTGTTACATAAGTTGTTCATTTTTACTCATTTTAGTTGCTTTTCTTCAAGTGTTGTTTTTTTATTTTTTTGTTAAGTCACTTGATTATTTTTGCTCATTTTTGCTTATTTTGTCGCTCGTTTTGTTGAATTTTTTGGTTTGGTTGGTTTTTTTGTACTTCCCTACCCCTGAGACTCTGAAATCTATTGCTTTGTCAATGAATGTTTGTGTTGAAACTTGTCTGCTAACTGTGCATGTGAGGTTGTTTTGTATGTGACCATAATTTTGCTCCCTGAGGAGCCTAATTCTGGAAACTGTGCTTTTTTACGCTCCATATTTATTTTTACACCCCCCGCCCCCAACTTTCCCCCCAATCCCCCCAACTTTAAGTTGGGGGAAAGTGTTATTTAACAATGACAATAAAGTTTCTGATTCTGAATATATTGGTCATTGTTGTTAATTCGTACAATTATTTTTGTTCATTTCTGCTTCCTTTGTTCATTTGTTAATATGTTACAGTAACTCAACTTTTGGATTGTTTTGTTAATTTTTTGCTCATTTAGTTAACTTTGTTCATTTTTGTTGTGTATGGATATAAAGATAACTAACTAGGAGTACATTTTTCATCACAAATGTAACTGAGTAAGTGTAAAAAAGTGCACAGAAGTACTTTTTTTACATGTATGCAAATGTACTTAAGTACTACCCACCTTTGTCTACTACCACTCCTTCTGCTGAGTCTGAATGTATTACTCAGTATAACATAAAACTGCACCACCGTCCCTTTTAAGGCGTGTAACAAGGCAGTATAACTCGGTGTGTTAAAGTGTGACAGTGTCCTTGTTGAAACCAAGATGTAAAAGTACACGACACTAGAATGTCATAAAATTGAGCCTAAATATGAGACACAAAAAACTGCCTTCCAACTAGTAGGAAATTTGTAAATTGGTGCAGCTGCACACACACACACACACACACAGTGCAGGAGCAGCCCTGCCTGGGCCAGCGGAGACGAACAAGCAGAGCGTGTCTCAGGAGAGACAGAGGGGCCTCAGAGGCAGCCTGGCAAATCTGTGCCTGACCTCCCTGGAGAGAGAGGGGGCGAGAGAGAGGGAGGCAAACTAGATTTATATCTTTGTTTTTAATCCCCTTTACACGCTCCACTGGTCCTACAGTACTACTTTGTGCAAGGCTTCATGTATAGTCAGGTAAAAACAAAACAAACACCCCGAAAAACAGGGGGCTTGTATGTCAGGAAAAAAAACATCCATTTCTGTCCTGACACGTCAGAGAAAGCAGCCATCTATGTCCCTCTCTTGTGTTTTGCCTGTCTTAAAAAACAAAAATGAGCGGCAGCACAATAACTGGATTTTGATTTTTCTAGACTTTTAATCTGAAAAAGTTATTAAGCTATGCAGTTTCAGTGAGATGTTATTTTGCCTGGTCACAGTAGCCATCATCGGAAACAGCAGTGACATACTGAGAAAATAAAGTTTCCTGTCTGAACTTATCACAAAACAGGTCTAGGGCTGTAAGAATGACATTAAAACATCAAAAGTCAAACTCAAAAGTGAAAACAGAACCTAACACAAGCCACTTGGGAATTTATGATGTCATAACCAGTAATCTAGTACCTTCATTCCTTCACATGTACTTGAGTAGTTTTTCCTATGTACTTCTGGGAGTAGTTGTTTTGCAGAATATGTTTTATTCTTACTCAGGTACACTTGTGATACAAAAAAGTGTATTTCTGCTCAGTTAGGTTTGATCACAGCTCAATGAGTAGGAGTAAAAAAGTTTGAAATGAAGAAAGAAAAACAAACAAATGCACAAAATGAACACAAGGAACGGAAAGGAAATGAACTGAATAATCAAGAGAATAAGATTTACAAAAATGATCAACAAAATGTAGAAAATTACCTACAGTAAAAGGGAACAAAATCCTCCAGAAATGTATCAAAACTGAATGAATTAATTGAGTAGATTCTAAAATCTGAAACATGACAAGCGCCAATGAACAATATTTTCCAGAAGTCGAGTAAAAATTGAAAATTAGTAACAAAATGAGGAAAAGCACACAACTTCAGCAAAAACAGTGCTTAAACACCAATAATAATCATAATAATAATGTAAGTTTAAAAATTGACAAAATAATCAACAAACTTAACAAAACTAAGGAAGAAATTTTAAAAAACAACAAAAATAGTCAAGGAAATGAACGGACTGACCAAAATTGCCTGTTTAAATGCAATATATTCTGTTGTAATAAGTTACACAATATGTGAAATTGCTCACTACTTAAATAGTTTTGGATAAAATAGTTAAATAGTTATGGGAAACTTTTTACTCTTCCTCAAATACATATGTTTATAAGTACTTCTCCTTGAGTCATTCTAATTATAAAATAACGATACTTTTACTTGAGTAAAGTTTACTTGACCCACCACTGGTCACAACTATACATCATCATCCTCAGCCACTTTTCCAGGACTGAGCACACTGAGCAGAATCACCGAAGCCGTCCGGACATCCTGGGACACTATGCAACTAGGTCTACATGATGGAGTCCATGACCCAGACAGGAAGGAAGTGGGTTCAAGCTCATCTGCATTTTAAGCCATACACACTGATACAGGGCTGAAGGATGTCTGAAATTTAATATACATAGTCTAGGGATGTGTAAGAGTCAAAAGAACAGGTTAAAGAGGTATAAAATATGTCCCTTTTAAAAGGAGAAAATAAGTAAAATATATTATCTTTACAATAAACCATGATGTGCATTTTCTCCATATTCAATAATCTCCTTATTCTTATTGTAAAACAGGTCTAGGGCCTATAAAATGACATTCAAGCATCAAAAGTCCTACTTGAAGGGAACAAAAGACACTGTCCCCTTTTTAAATGACAGAACATTAAATACCGTATTTTCCGCACTATAAGGTGGACCGGATTATAAGGCGCACTGTCCAAAAATGTCACATTTTTAATTTTTTCCATACATAAGGCGCACCGGATTATAAGTGTCATATTTGGACAAAATTGACAGCGTTTAGGTACGCCTTATAGCACGGAAATTACGGTAAGTCACTTGGACCTCTGGATATTTATGAGGTCATAGCTACAGTACACAGTCACCATCCTCAGTCACTTTTCCAGGACTCACCAGACCCAGTAGAATCACCAAAACCATCCTCATATCCTGGGATAATATGCCACGAGGTCTGCATGATGGAATCCATGACACAAAGTGTAAAGTGGGTTCAAAAAGAGCTTGTTTATATTTAAAGCAACACACACTGACACAGGGCTGAGGGATCTCAGGTATTTCAATCTGAAATTTAATATGCATATTCTATGGCTGTGTGAGAGTCAAATGAACAAGTTAAGGGAGATACAATATGTTCCCTTAAAGGAAAAGACATTCTCTTTACAATATTACCCATATTTCATTATAATCATTAAATTCCCCTGATCCGTTGCTTCACACACCAGCAGAGGTGAGTGACAACGTGCTCATATATCAACAATAGCATGCTGTTCTGATGTAATAGCTGTTGTTTTACTTGATTTATTTACAGTGCACTTCGTAGCTGTGCCAGTGTCTTTCTGTTCTGCTATATTCTATGGACACACTGATGCTCCTGAACTGACTCTCCTCTATCTCCAGCTGGAGAAGCAGCAATTCATTCCACTCAAGAGCGACACCAAAGCTTTGAATTGTGAAAATTTAAATGTGGGTGGCAATTCACAAGTCTGGAATCAGGCTAGTGAGATGTGCATGGAATTACAACTGCACTTCACTAAGGCACATTTCTTGCATGCAAGAAGAGTGCAATGGCCCAGAGCCCGAACAGTGTCCCCTGGTTTTCTGACAGGCATTCGTTGTGCCCTGTTCCAATTGCTTGTAATTTCCCTATATTTCTGAGCCAATGGGGCTTGTATGAGAGTGGAGTAGGATACAAAATAGCATCATATGTATAAAAGTGGATGAGAGCTTGCTACACGCTAGTCTTTGTGTCCTGTTCCTCTATCTGCCCGTGTACCCATGAATGAGAGCTGGGCAACTAATGTATACAGGGAAATAGAAAGCACAAAAGCAAGCAAAAATAGATGGTAGAATACAATGACACAGAGCAGTCACAAAAACCATGGGGAAAGAGGGAGAGCGTTGGGGAGAAAGGGGACAAAAAGACAAAAGGAGTAGGTAAAGTATGACATTATCCCCAGACAACGGAGGCTGTCTTTCCCCCCAGAACACAGTGATTCATTTAGATCTTTAACAAACGGCAGGAGCTCTGCCAATGAGAGGAGCAGAAAACTACAGCCACATTACTGTCTCCTATAGACAATCCACAATATCTGAAACATGACACCATACACAATAACTGCATTACAGCAAGACTTAACATAAAATATGAGCTCACTTGGCTGTGGGTAAAGACAAATGTACCTGAAGCCATGTTTTACAGAGCGTTTCATCATCAGCCCAAGGCGTTTTCTGTGTATTGTTACACTTTAAATACACTGAATTGCAAAACTCTATGTACTATTCCATTAAGAAAAGGCTGCATCCTCTAAACTCTGGAGCAGGATTCATAAAAGTCTATCTTTTGGCCTTCAGAATTTAGTCACCATATTAGTCATACACTTGGAACATAAATAAATGCGTAAGCAAGGGTTATACAAACACAAACAAATACAAAGGGGCGTGTGCATAAACTCAATGAGTTGTATAGAAAGTGATTAACCTATAACAAGTACGCACAGCATAGAAGAACAAAGCAAAAACAAATCGTTTCACACACCACATCGCCTTGAAGTGATGGAATAAGCAAAAGATGGTAGGAGTAAACACAAAACACTTAAGCATTGCAGACATATTGCATTGTTGAGGGTTGGTGTGTAGGTGATCCAGTGCAGATTTAAATCTCAAAGCAGCTCTCTAATGCACAGATATGAACTGTGAGAAATTATGAGTCATGAGATTTTAAAAAACACCAGCAAGTGAATGCAATTTCAACTATAAATGCCTGTGTTAATATTTGAGATACTTTTCATTATGCAAATACAAAATTGCGCACGATTGGATATATTTTATCCACACTGCAAATTCAAAACAAAGACTTACTGCTTTTCTCCACTGTGAAAGGTCCACAGGGACATAATTTTCCATTCATAAAAAAAATTGATGTTGAGGTGAATTGCTGCATGTTATGACTATGATCAACTGCGTTTTATGACTCACGGTAACATTTTTGTGGTACTCTGACAGGTGTTATTGACTCTTTTTCAAGAAGGAGCAAATAGATGCAGAATCATAGTTTCCATTGATAAAAAATGACTGTTTTTACAGTTTGCTTTTGACTTGCAGGGTAAGTGACATAATTAATACCATGCACCCCAAAGTGTTTAATAATCTTTGACTTGCTTCTGATGCCTTTGCATTTTGCGGCTTCATTAAGCTTCCTATATCTTCAAAGGATAAACAGAAAGGTTTCGACTGCAGCAGTATGCATTTGGCAGCACGGTGTTTACTAATGTCTTAGTAGAAATCTGTCCCCCTACTGATGTAACGCAGTAAGCATAACAGAAACATGTTTGGTGTCTGGAAAAGAGCCACCTGTTGCATGACAGATATTTTGTAAATGAAGGGATAAAGATTTCACAAGTGGAGAAAAATGTCAGCTTGCTCTGCATGTTGTCAACATGTAGGCTGGAAAATTGTCAAACGCATCAGGCTCCACTGAAAATTACATATATCGCTGAAAGCCTTTGTGAACTGTGGAAACTGAGGGCAACTTTGAAAAGTAGGCTGTAGCTTTTCAATGCACTTTCCTTTTATATCATGCTTGTATGATAGGGTTTGCCCAGCATGGTGATGTCAAATGTACGCCAGCTCTTTCACAAATGGCATAATTGACTCTCATATACTGGATTATGCTGCAGAAGATGTCTGACTCTCTATGGGCAATATGATCATTTTGGCATCACTAGAACTGTCAATGTTTTCTAGATAAAAGCTGCTCATATCAGGAAGCCTATGTAAACTATTAAATGCTCACAAGACATTTTTGACAGATTATCAGTTGAAGTTATACAGCAAGTACAGATGGTTTAATATCCAGTGTCCAGCCAGTTATGCCGACGTTATTTTGTCCTTAGGTAAAGAAGAAAACAGTGTTACTTGATCACTGTTTGCCTGTGGAATCGATGCCATTGATGTTTCCAACTGACAAATGAGAAGATACTATGTAGTCAACCGGAACTGTTGTTCAAACATAGGATCCACACCAGAAATGTGGAAAAAGTCAAGGTTTCACATTTCATTGCCCTTTATGGGGGCTTGCTGCAAAAACAACAAAACTGACTGATTTGGTACTTACTGTTATTGTGACATTTTAAAGACAGCAATGTATGTTTACTGTGAAACAATGATACAACTAAAGGCGCTGCAATAAAATGAAGGCAAACAAATGTAGGCTGTGAAGTGAAACTGTGTAAAATGATTTAAAATGAGTGTGTTCCAACATGGAGTGGGGGCATTTAGGTACAAAATTGATGCAATTTCTAATTCTAATAGAAATTTGAGCATTTCAGTTTGATGCAACTTTATACGTATTCACTGTAATTCAGAGGCCAATAGAGTACAAATAGAATTATTTCACTGTGTCTTGTACAATGAACAATCAGTGATGTGTGTACTCATGTTACCTTGTCCTAATTACATATCTATGTACATGCTCACCCATGTAACTTGTGTCAAACGCTGTCACCAGCTAAAGAACTAGCTGAAACCATCTGTTGTAGTAACATTTAGGACTTGGTGTTGGGTCAAGAGATTAGAGATCAGCAAGTATGTAGAAAAATGTCTTGTTCCTTCATTTATCCCCATTGTCTTTCCCTTGGTGAAACAAAGTCTATGTTGACCATTGACCATCCTACACTATGTATAAATAGTGAAGCTTTTCTTTGTAAGATGGGAGCTTCCACACCTTGCCTTGTGCATGAGTTTTTCCTGTGCACATCTTAAATAAAGATGCAGAGGACTTCAAACCTATTTTTGAGTCTGGTGATTCATTTCTCACCCCACAAGTACATTTTACTTCCCTACATTTATTTGACACACAGTTAAATTTTACATAACATACGTATGTTTGCAATATGTGGTATAGTGCTACAAAAAGCATGAGTAAGGTTGCCTCCATAACAATTTAACATTTTGAAAAGAAACTGATCATTTCCAGTGCTTAACAAATGCAGTAGACCACCTGTCCTACTTGTCCAAAAAACCATCGGGCATCATGAAGTACCTTAATGTGGACTCCTTCCTTTTCAGTGAGTTCTCAACATTTTTCTATTTTGAACAGGAGTGAGGAATTTCAAACTGAATTCACAATTTTATGCCTGGAGAACAGGACATCTCTGAGAAGTCAGAAATGAATCAGGCATAACGTTCAACCCCTAAAACTGTTTTTTTCTCTTCAGGAGTTCTGTAATTTGACATCGCCACCAAAAAACAATAATGTGCTTTACTATTTTTTCAGCTTGTTTGTCAAACAGTGATTTGAAAATACATGCATAACAACAATTCAAGCATTAAATATATAATTGCAATTAAATACCATTCACTTATGGCAACTCATGCATAAACGTTAAATTCAGTGGTGGTCTAATAAATTTGCTAAAGATGTACTTTCTGGACATGTATATGCTACATTTCTACTTTTACTTCAGCAAAGGATCTGAGTACTTCATTCACCAGCCCTAACATACTGTAGAAATTAGGCTACCACCAGCTGAAATGTACGTAAATATGCAGTCAGTAATGATCATTATTGTCTCATCCTGCCCCACCCATTTCTGAAAATATAGGTGGTGAATTGAGATTCATGCTCCCTGTGGAATGGATAATAAGAAACTCTTCCTTCTTTACACAATGCTAAATATGCAAAATTCACAGCTCCCCTGCTTTACACCCTCTATCTCCCTGAAGCTTTTCCCTCACTTAGCCTGCTCCATCTGCCATCTCTCTCTCTCTCTCTCTCTCTCTCTACACACAGCTCCCTCTATCCATTCTCCTGTTTTGTTATGCTTCCTGCATTCTCTCCCTTCGTCACCCTCTCCGGCTTCATATTGTTTTTCAAAGGCTTTTTCCTCGTTTCCTCCATTTCCTCCCTCGTCTGTAACCACTTGTCTTTCGCAATCTTATTTTCATCCCTGCATCCAACTGCTCTTTTCCCCTCGAAGTCTTTTCCCTCTTCTCCCCTTTTCTGAGTCTCCCTGCAGTGTGTAAGCTCTACCTGCGACACTCTGCTCCCCATATCCCCTCATCTAAATGGGATGTGTGGCCTTGCGATATCTGATTCCTCAAGACAGGAGGTGAGACCTAACCTTTCTCCCACTTCGACACCTCACCAGCTTGTTATTCGTTGCCATAACACAAATATGCACAGAACACATCACAGAGCTCTAACATTCAAACTCAACAGACAAAACAACATAAATTCTAACATGGAGAGCTCTGCCTTTAATGGTGCTGAAACGACAGAGCGAAAAAAAAAAAAAAAACTTCTCCGGAGGTAAGATTCATATCGGATTAATGCACAAGTGAAAGATAAAGATGAGAGGGGTGAAAATACTGAGAATATCCCCTGATATCAGTCTGTGCTAATGAATACGATTAATGTTAAGCTTCTTGAGTATCCACTGTCCATGTGGTTATAGAGTGAAATCATTTATATGCTCAGGCTGTGAGTCATATCAAAGCATATCAGACAAAAGAGGGTTTTTTTTAATAAGCTATACAGTTATACGTGATAAGTGGCAGCTAGTGACATACTGCTTTTTTAATGCAGTAAAAGAGTAGAAAAGAGCTATTGTCAAACACTCAACCCAAGTTCCACAGATAAGTTCAAAGAACTCTGTAAATCCAAAAACTGAACTTACGTGTTCGGAAGCGATGATGTGGACGTGTGGCGGGGCCTTTGCCTGGGCGACCATGATTCCAGCGTGATGTGGGTTTGACTGGGGCTGATGGCTGAGAGGTGGTTGGCTGCACCTTGGCTGTAGTTTTAACAGCAGGAGCAATTGTAGTGGATGTCGTGGAGGTGATCGTAGAAGTCTGTCCTGGCTTGGAAGGTCCATTACGGCCATTACCAGTGTTACTTCCTTTCCTGACTGTGCTGCGTGGGGTGACCTCCTTACCACTTGGTGGCGGGGTGAGTCGAGTGGCACGTGTGGTCGAGGCAGTAACCACAGTCCCACTGATGCGGGTGCCAATGCGGTTATGAAGGTGAGGGGCATGGTTGCCCTCTCCACCAACAGCGCTGCCATTGGCTGAGTGGTTTGCAGGTGGCCCAGATCGAGTTCTTGGCACTGGGGCAATACCATCGGCAGCTAGAGGCGTCGTAGTTGAAACAATTGCTGTGGTAGAGGCAGCTGATGTAGTTGCAGTAGAAATGTCGGGCCCCTTGGGCATGGCACTGGGTTTGGAGAGAAATATAGGGTCCTGTCCAATGCTACCTTTAGGATCCACCAGATCAGTGGGAACATAGTCTTGGACGGAGCCAACAACAATCCATTTCAGTAGCATGAGGCTGAGTCCCAGTCCCACAAAGCCCATTACCAAGGGCACAACACAAAGCCAGGTCTGCTGGCGAGGCCACACAGCGCAGGGGCCACAGCGGAGAGGCCCTGGGGCTCGAGGTGACGCCTGCTCAGCCCCTGGCTCCTCCAGCGTCATGGCGGCTAGAGTGCTTGCACCGGAGCGCTCACTCATCCTGCTGGAGCTTTTTCGTTTCTTAGGATATGCAGGAGGTCAAACAGGTGGCCAGATGACACCGGGGCATATACGAGGAAAGGGACGAGGTGCAGAGGAAATGCTGGGCATCTTAAGTAAGCACCCACACAATGCCTACAGATCTACATGCACAAACATAAAACATCAAATAGTGCATATACAAACACAAGCAGACACAAGCACAGTCACGAATTGGGCTACTAATTAAAAGCTGGCACAGCACTCAAATACAACCACAAGCAATATCACCTACACTCCCTCTGGCGGACAACAAGCAAAACACACATCCACAGAAATGCACGAGAACATCCACGCTTCCACACCAGCACGCAGGTTATGGACAGGTGAGAGAGCGAAGCAAGGGGGCGTCTCACTGTAGTTCAGCGCTAACGAAGCGATGATAAATCCCAGGATGCTTCACTCCCTTGTTAAAAAAAAGCCGACTCGAAAATAACGGAGAAAGATATCGATCCGCTGGGTGGTGAGCTTTAGACTGAGGCTGTAAATCCATGTGCGTGTGTGCGTGCGTAGATCAACAACCCAGGCTACGGCAGCACCCTTCTCCGCTCTCAGTCGGTTGATTATCGGCCGCATAAGGTCCTTAAAATGTAAACCACAGACTGTTGCACGTTTATTTGAATACCACAGCTTTGCCTCAAGTTATTCTTTTTTTTCATTTTACCTTTGATACATAGTAGCGTCGGGCTTCCTTCCTCTCTTGCAGGTGTCTACTTTAATTTTGCCTCTAAAAGCCTCAGTTCTCCATGCTCGGCCACCCTTTTGCAGTCGGTAATCCAGCTAAGAGAAAGCCGGTAAAAAGCCCGTGAAACTGAACTGAGCCTGAGCAGACAGGATCTGATGTGATGGGGTGGTGGTAGAGTCCGGGATAGGGGGCTATATCCACCTGATCCGGGTCCAATCCCTGCGCCGACCGCCTCACTCTGATATCCCGGAGTGACAGCCGTGCGTCTCCGGGGCTGTCGGTCTCCAGTCCGACTCTGTGATGTCGGATCCGGTATTTTGATGGGAAACAAGAGACTCTACGGCTCGTTTACCTTCGCTGCATTCCCACAGTGGTGCAAGCAGCAGAAAGGGAGATGGAGAAGAGCGAGGCGGGAGGGAGGAAGGGAAGGAGAGAGGGGGGGGGGCTGGTGCTCTGAAAAATGATGCGGCGGCTGTTCTTGGAGGCTGCAGACTAGGGACGGAGGGAGGGGGAGACTTGCTCAATCCGTAGTGAGTGATGTGGGTTTCAGGGCTCCTATCCCATCCGATGCTCTCCTCTGGTTCCCCGCCGTCCTCCAAACTCCAAAGTGGCGACGGCTGACTATAGTAACTGCCCCATCTCCCCCTCAGACTCCCGTCGCTGCTGTAGGTGCAGCCACACTTCCTTCCTTATCAGCAAAAAAGAAAGAAAATTCTAATGGGTAAAAAAGGGGGAGATAACCAGGCAGAGACCATAGATGCGTGTTGGCTAAGCTCTGCAGCAGATGCAGATAGGGAGGCAGGGGGAGGAGGCGACAGCAGCGCACACACACACACGCACGCACACACACACATACGGCGTGGCGAGGAGAGGCACTGCCATATAGACACACCCCAGGGAGCGGTGAGTTTGGAGGGAGGGAGAGGATGTGGAGGAGGAGGAGGAGGAGGAGGAGGAGGGAGGCGCCACCCCGATGTCTTCCGCCAGCGGCACACAAGAGCAAGCAAAACCAACACCAGCCTGATAATTTATGGGCGAGTTCGAACAGTACTTCAATTTGATACCTCCGTGGGCAGTAGATGAATCCCTTATTTTTACAGTTCACGAGGGACAGTGGCGCGTCGGGCGTAAAGCCAACCAAGTTTTATGGATCACACTACACTGATATCAGAGTGGAAGCGAAAAACGCTATCAGAATAATACAATTATGGTTCCTTTAATTATCCAGACGTGGCATTTGGTTTGTATTTACAGAAAAAAAAAGCCTGCAGCCATAGCAACGAGGCATGGAAAGGAGCTTTCAAGGAAATGCAATTAAAAGCACAGACAAGTTGGAATAAATGTGTTTGATACAGTGATGAGTTAAAAAAGAAGTTCAGTCCAAGTTCAGACTGATGGTATTTGTCCAACTTCAGTGCATACAGTATACTCATGAGATTTGAAGTGTACAAAAGGAACACTGACTGTCCCTTATTCAGTGTTGCATTGATGAATTTTAAAATGTATCACACTAGAGACTTGCAATTTGGAGTTGAGACAATATAAATAAAGACCAAGTTATAACCAAGACCAAAGTGTATCAAGACCCCATTCACATCTGGTATATAAATGGCATCTGTGTCCAGATGCAAAAACATTCATGGAAGGTGTAAATGCGATGTGGCCCAAACTCACTGACCAGACTGTCTCCATTTGTGGTCCAGACTACCCCTGTATCTGGTCAGAAGAACAGATCACATTTGGAGGTCTGGACCTGCCATTCCCAAACTCTGGGTTGGGACCCACAGGTGGGTCACAGGAGACTTTTTTTTTTTTGAGTTGCAAAGCACATTTTCATTTCAAGCAAGCCAGAATGATTTTGATGTTGCATATTTGTATTGATTGATTATTGTGAATATTAAACTCCTGAAATTCCTTTAGTTCAAATGCAATTAATTAATATCAGTATTAAAGTGCTTATGTGTCTTAAAAAGTAAAAATATAAAACAGAATTGTAGTTTCTTCACCTGCATCTCTTCAAAACAGGTCATTTACCATTCTAGATAATAATGTAATATTATAAATAACACGTAAAATGGTCACAAATATCCATTTAATGCACAAATTCGGTCCTTCTAATGATTTATAGATTTGTGATTTGTCATGACAGTTTGGCATTTCTAAAAATTGGGTCTCCAGAAAAGTTTGTTCACCACTGGTTTTGAGCACATTTTGTTGAGGTAGGTATTTAAATGCAGTCTGGACAACATCACATACAGTATGTTGCAAAATCTGCCACCAATATAAATGACTCAGTTGGTGGTTTTGCACTGGACAGTAATATCCAGATAATAGCTCAAAAACAACACATTTATACTGTAATACCAAGTGTAATTGCAAATGTGAGCTGTATGTGGATAAGGTATCTGGATGCAGGTTGCATCTTTAACATGGATAAGACCAATGGTGTTTTGACACCCAGATGTTTTAAATGAGGTCTAAATGCTGGTTATTTTTTATTTTTTGTTTCATTGTATCCATTCAGTCGGCTTAGTTCTGCTGATATTTTAGTAGCAGAATAACAGGTTGTTTGTAGTCACGTGGTTCTGATGACCCACAAAACTCAATTGCAAGGAAGTAAACTTTATAATAGAAAGCATAGGGGAAAGCTGGTGCTCTGCCAGTATAAATTACAGTACAGACAAAATTATAGACACATGCTGTCCAAAGATATTCATTCTAGTTCACAGATATGTCATGTGATCTTGCTGTGATCTCCAGTGTTTTATCCACATTTGGTGTCCAGCAAGCGGACCGACCCCCCCACCATCACTTTATAATGCTAATATAACACCAGAGATCACAGCAACATCATATGACACTTCTGAGGAAGACCACAGGAAGTGCAATTTAAACTGTCAAGGTAATTAAATATACTTGCTGAGAGAAGAACTGTCTCACTGATATGTGATGAAGAAATTGGTGTTTTGCTGTTATTGAAGAGAAGGAATAAAGTACTACAGACAGAAGGAATAAAGTACAGCGACAAATGCAGACATAGGTAATTTACCCTGCATTCAACATTGCAGAGCCTCCAACTTTATGACTGTTAATGTGACATAATGCATCTGCGTAATGTAAAGACAATAGGTGAGTTCAGCTTGGTGTTTCCTTACTGTATATGTGCAGATGCATTGCACAGTGAGTCAGTAAATTGTTCACCGTCAGTGTATTTGTATTCTCATACCGGAAGCTTTGAAAACACTGGCTCTTAATGAAAATTTATATAAATTCAATGCACACGGGCATGTAAATCGATCTCTGTAGTTATTCTATTGTGAAGAGAAAAGACAGAAGGGACAGGTCAGTTGTAGATTCTCCAAAAGCTTTTTTTTTATATTGCCTTTGCCAATTAGTATCTGTGAATTGGCAAAACCAGACAGTCAAATGCTAAACGACTTAAATCAAAGTTTTTATGGTACGATTTTATATGAATATAGTTTCCTGCCCTCTACAAGGAGTTAGAGCAGTGACCTGACATGATCTGCATGTGTTTTATCTCCCAGTACTTGACACTGGCTGTGTTTGATGTTGTTAATTCACTATGTTTAACATCTTTCATCTTCTGTTTACATCTCCTTCTTCTTGCATTTTGGTGATAAGAGCCAGTAATATTTTCCTCTGGTTGGTCCAAAAGCATTTAGTGTTTCCACCCTGTACATGACCCAGGTTCAGTTTGATCCAGGCCGAGACCACCTCATTTCATCACATCAAAAACCGGCTCTTTGGTCCTCACCATGGTCCAGCAGAGGTTTCTCACTCAGTGATTTTGTTAGAATCAATCTGGCCAGTCCAAAAGTCTGTCTCCTCCAGTGTAGGATTGAAAATGCCCCAAGTCAAGCCCAAGACCAAGGCAAGATATACAACAAGGGCATAATAAATGTTACAGGTTGACATGGAGTAAGACGTGAGCTCATTCCCTTTGCCAGTGAGTAGGCAGGGTGAAAACTGCCAAACACACAAACTGCACAAAAATAAAAAGAATCAAGAACTGGAAAGAGCAAAACAAAAAAAAATAGTTTCATGCCTAAAAGAAATGTTTGAAAGAATTTTTCTTCTCCAAACCAAAGTAGTGATGTTAACAAATAAATCAGAATCCCCACTAGAGAAATATTGATATCCCTACAGCAGTGGTGTTGAAATAAAGTCTTGAGTCATCTTTGTTTGAAACTGAAACAAACCCAAGTGAAAATGCACTGGAGTCCAAGACAAGACCAATACCTTTTTAAAGTACTACAACACAAAGGTATTCTGTAAGTGAGTGGTGCATTTTTACCCTTAAAGGCACAGGTAGATTTTTTTGCCATGCCTTACTCTTCAATATGTATTTTGCTTTTCAAATATATTCTAAAAGTTGGCATCATAAAACTGAAGAGTTAAAACGTCAATTTATCATTTGCACTGTTGAAAAATAAAAAATGCTAATGAGTTTGCAAATAAATAAGAGCAAATTTGGAAGCTTTTTGACTGTACCGTGGACAGTCATTTAGGTCTTTGAGGGCTAAGTACTTTGGATTACTCCAGCATTGTTGCACATTACTATTGTATGCAAACATATAGGATTCATTACAACATTGTGGGAGACATTTTTAATTGACATCTCTGGATCCTTCTACAAATTTTGAGCATCAAACACGTTATTTTATGTTTTGACAGTGGGCAATGACCAGGGCTGATGAGGAAGTAACATATATTTGTAATTCCATCGTTGGCTGCTGGGGCACAATTCACTGGGCTTTAAGAATAGCTGACGCTGATAGAGTCACATTGGATTTTCACTGAAAAAACTAAGTGAATACATTTTTGTCATGACACATTCAGGTCTCAAATGTTTTATTTAGACCCTCTGATAAGTGGTCTAGTGGTCCTTCTTCAATTTTTGCTCTGTTACTCAGATATTATGGGAAATAATTTGATAAATCACTGCCGTGCTGGGATTGATCGGTCTGATTACTGATTGATACAGTAGGTTGCTTTAGTAATACAACTCACCAGTGGACTTGAACCTTTGTAGCTTCTATTTATTTCATAATACATAGTTTTTCCTGATGCTAGACTGTAGTTCCTGATGTAGACTCTATTTTATACTTGGCTGTTTTTGCACTTTTGCACTGTTGCGAGGGTTACCTCTTTTAAATTTCGTTGTGCTTTCC
>JAQQAE010000963.1:0-28246 GCA_029823295.1 Pseudamia nigra
ACCAGTATCATATATATATATATATATACATATACGTATATATGTATATATATATATCTATATGTAGATGTATACATATACGTATATATGTATATATGTATATGTATACATATATATACATATGCATATATATATGTATATATATGTGTGTGTGTGTGTGTATATGTGTATATATATATATACACACACATACATACATATATACAGTATATACACACATACATACATACATATATATATTTATAAAAGCAGATTTACAGAAACATTTTTTACAAAGAAAAAAGTGCATTTTTATAACAAACCTGAATATTGCCAAAGGACATTTAAGTTAACAATTGTATTGAAAACTGTATAAAAACAAAGCAATAAAAAAACAAGACTAGTGTAGCAACCAATAAAGCAAAATGGGATGCATGAAGCATCAAGGTGTCAACACTGTTAAGTGCTCAGGTCTGTTCTATCTCCTTTAGCTCCTCCCTCTTCCACATCACTACCTGGTGGTGGCTCCTCCCCTTCGGGCTGCGGTCCGGTGGCACATGAGGCTACAGAGGCTGCAGGACTGAGGGATGCTCTGGAACGACTGTCTCTGACCATGGTCTCAGTAGCAGACCTGTGGGCGGAGCTATGCGAGCTGCTATATTGCTTTGAGTCTGTGGTCTCCAACTCTGGTTTGGAACATTTTAGTGCTGTGCTGAGACTGCACCACCCTGACTGGCTGGTTCCTGCTGCCTGGTGCTCTGACCAGTGATCTCGAGGAGTCCTAAGCCCTTGAGTTCTGGGGGTCCCGCCCCAGTAAAATTCAAATCTGGCCAGTGAGGACCCCTCCAAGGGAGGAGACGTGGGGGATGAAGGTGTAGTAGGGTGGGACCTTGGTCTAGCTTGTACTATTTGTATTCCTCCGATGGGGATCATCAGGTAGGGGACCTTGGCTTGTTGGGAGTGCATGGGAAGGTGGCTGAAGATGTTGTCTGCAGGCTGCTGGCTGGGATAACTCTCACAAGTAGAAAGACGGAAAGCAGATGGAAACAAACTGGTCTCTGGCAATGTGGAACCTTCTCCTGCTGTACCACTTTTCTCCTGCAGGGGGAGCAAAGAGTTCATCATTAAGCTTGGACTCCAGACTGCTGCAAGAAATTAGGGCTAAACAACTGAAAAATTAAGCATGCCGATTTCATTTGATATAATATAATTGCTGCTTTAAAAATATCAGGTGAAAGAAAAGCTTTTTAGCCAATTCATGAAAGCAAAGAGGCCAAGTGTGCAATGAAATACAGTGGAACTTAAAATATTAATAGTGTGACACTGCACCACTTCAACAAATAATCCAGTGCCTCACATTGAATGCAGCTAAGTACGCAGTGGCTTCGTATTTGTTTGCCCCGGTGCAGGCAAACACTGAACCAAAAGGAGTTTCTGTGTGAACTCATCTATGCAAGGAGCAAATGGCACCATGTTTCATTAATTGTAGTCAGTTCTTTTCTGAACACAAATGTATTTCCAAGGTAGGAGTTTATAGCTTCTGAATCTGGCACAAAGGTCTCCTCTCCAACGGTGACCTCTCACACTGACCCCATCGGCCCGTGGGTCTCAGTAAAAACGCAAAGCCCACACTAACTATATTTATGCCACTGATAGCATGTGCAGGATGGGTGTGCTAATTTATTGTGAATTAGTTATGATGCCTTTGTTCTGGAAAGTGACAGATAAGATGTCACTTGCTATTTTTCCAGGTGGCGTTACAGTTGGTTTTTATTACTGCTGGCATTTACTGGTATTAGAGGTAAGTTATGTTATTTTCCGTTAGGGCATCACAACTCAACTATGACTTACCACTTTCAACACACCATCTTTCTGCAGCTCTCATCACTCAGTCCAAAAAGAAAAACAAATATAAAAAAAACACAAATGAACCTTATGCAGATTTAGGCCACCATGAAAAAGTGAAACCCCTTCTGTGTGGAGTCATAACTAAAGCTTGTGCATTTAGGGAGATAGTTCAGAACAGACTTCACTAATAATACGAAATGGGACACATTTCCGGTGTCCTACGCTCGGCCGGAGTCCAAAGGGTTCTGCAAATCATGTTCACTTTTCCCGTCCTGATTCTGGTCCATTCATTGACTGGAACAAGATCGGCAGTAAGTCTCCAAAAAAGTGTGTCATGGATACATGAAGCAACTACTCAGAGCAGGCTCTTGTTTCTCCATCGCCTTTGGTCACGAGAGTAGAGCACTCGAGTCTTAGCAAGGAACTCTGAACAGTGATTTGTCATTATAGCTGTCAAACAGAACTCCTCCTACTGCTCTGACACCATCTGCGATTGGCAAAATCACAGGTGTATTTATGAAATGTGGAATTTTTGCTCCATCTGAGACACTTTAAACTACAATCTCTTTTTTGGACGATCGATAAGTCCAAAAAACCTGCATCTTTAAGTCAAACGATCAAATATTGTAACAAAGTGTTTTACTACCGCTATTGATGACGAGTTCTATCACCAAGTGCAGATGATGGGTCATATATGTACTTATTTCTCCGTTTACATTACTTGACACAGAAAATAAAATACTCACGCGTTTGAAATGACTACCCTGTGTATTTGGACTTTCCCAGGGCAGATATCCAGGCGTCCTGCGCTGAACCCCAAGTGGTGAGGGGGGGGCCCGGCCTTGTGATGACCGGTAGCAGCTGGGTGAAATGGGCCGAAGAGGAGAGAGGGGTCTGATGGGAGATGGTCCTCTCTCTGGGGACGGTGAGACATGTCGACTGGGTGAGGACAGGTCTGTTCTTGGGGAAAGACTGAGTTCCAGACGGGGGGAGAGGCTGCGGCTTGGGGAACAGCTCTCACTGCTGGGGGAGAAAGCTCTTGCTGCCTTCCAGCCTCGGCGGGAGAAAAGCGCTCTTCTGCTGCATGGGGAGGCGGCTCGCCTGCTAGGCCAAACTCCCCTCGGCGGAGGATCCTGACTGGGTCCCGTGGGCTCTCGGTCCGGGGTGCCCTGCCGGGAGTGTCTGCTGGAGGTGGACCGTGCCCCTGTTGAAGGATGGGTGTCTGATGAACAGGAAGAAGGTGGGTCGTCATGCAGTGTGGATTCCTCTTCTTCGTAATCATCGTCATCATTGTCATCATCATCTTCAGACTCCTCCACATCAGAAAACTGATGCTCCTCCTGTTCCTCAGACCCACCGACACGATCATCACTTCCTGCTGTTTGCAAACATGAAAACATATTTTTATATTTTAAATGATATGTAGTACAAAATATACAATGCATTTTAACACTCCTCTATGTGTTAGGAAGTAGTAGAGTACATCTATTTGGAGTAGGCCACATACAATAATAATAATAAATTTACTTTCTTAAAATTAATACATCGCCAATACGAATTACTCTTTAAAGTCTGCAAAATTCACTCCGAAATTTAAGTCATAACTAGTTTCTCATAAGCGCATTAATCAACCCACTGAACAGTAGATTGCATTATTGCTATTAAATAATTTATTTTAATTTATTTCTATTTTAAGTAGATGCATTGTATATTCATATAACTTTGTTTACATGTTTTTTGCTGTTTTAACTCTGTCTTCCTGTGAAAAGTGAAAGATCCAGGAAAAATTCTGCCTTTCTGCTAGACAAAAGATGTCACTTTCATCTCTGCAGCAAACATTAATATTCATCAGAGTGGTTTCAGTCCACTTAAGGCAGCAGTACTTTTTTTCCACTCACTGACAGTTTTACATTTAATAAAAACGTACGACAAGAGGGCCAAAAACAGCCTAATAACAAATGTCAAATTATAATTCTAATCAAATTTAAAGGCTGATTTTGGTCGTAAGTGAAAGTTGGAGAAACAAGATAATAATTTTGTGGTTTTGACTTACTAGTAAAAGATGCAAAACAATACAAAAGATACAAAAAAGATGGGTCCAAAGATGTGTTAAACAGCCCAGAACGTGTTTTATGTTTTAGATTGAAGTAGTTACATTTAGTTTTGATGACAGCTTTGTACACTCTTAGCATTCCCTACCCAGAGTCATGAGGTAGTCAACTGGAACAGTTTTCACTTCACCATAATTAACATGTGCCATTACGTGCATTCTTACTGTGCATTGGACGATCACCTGTCTCGTGCAGCGTAAGGGTGGGTACAGAGTCAATAGTCCTTTTGGTGCTACTACAACTACTGTGCAAATCCGATTTTAGGATAAGAAACACTATAGGCCATAGTCCATGATGATTTTAAGAAATGAAGGTCTGCCTGCTCCCAAGTGCAGTCACTAAAAGCATTAAATGCCATGACAAACTGACTCTAATGAGAAATCCATAATATGGATTTGTGCAATACATATAGTAGCACGAATAGGACTATTGACTCTGTATCCAGCCTTCCCCTGCACAATTTAGGTTTTTTTTTACTAAATTTTTCTTAACTGCTGTTTAAAAGACTGCCAGATTATTAACAGAGCATTTCAAAGCATGCCAGTTCCACTTAAAAACAATAAGTTATTTCTAAAGAGAATTATGTTTGGAAAACAATATTATCAATATTGTCAACAGGTCAATATTATCAACCTGAGAAGAACTGAAGTTTTTTTTCGGGGATCACTGACAGCTGAAGTTAAAAGTGAACATATGTCTAATATTCACTTCAGAAAGTATTTGAGGCATCATGCCAAAAACAAAAAAACAGAGTTTAGACATGAGAAGACGGATTGTAGATGGACACAAAGCAGGAGAAAGATATACAAAGTTATCCAGATTGGGAGTGAGACCCATGGGGAAAAGAATCACCTTTCCATAAGGGGGGGGGGTAATAATTTTGACCAACACTGTATATAAAACACAGTATAAAACTTGTTCTGGGCCTTTTAACTGATTTTGATTATCTACACAATTCCACACATGTTCTTCTTTCACACACACCATGTACAACATTGTAAGATAAACCAGCCCTGCTCTGTTGATGCTCAGCATACAATCGTGACAAAAATCATTCTCTAAGAGACGCACAAACACATGATCAGAACAATTCTCAGGAACAAGCACAAAGGGCTAGGCCAGCGTTCTGTATCTTTCTGACAAACTTCACCCACTACCAATCAAACGCATGTTATAAATAGAGCAGGCATGAAAAGACCGGAATTTAATTGAATAGCACCATGCCTCTATTCACAGACTATCTCTGCAGGCTTGTGAATGGCTAGGCCGTTTAAATGGTGAGTCCTTGGCTGTAATGAGTGTAGTCTGTCAGCAAAAAAGAGACAGCACGAAGAAAGTAGAGGGAGGTTAGAGGGTAGATCGTGAGGTACCTGGCCATAATGCAATTTTGTGATTTTGGCAGGGGCATGTATTGTCATATGCAGCAATACATCCTGGAGAACAAGGTACACAAACTGCAGCAATTGCATTGAGACACTGTGGAATACTCCGTATTCTTCATTTATTTATCTTATATGTTTTCATCTTTTTTATGTGAGGCCAAAGGGAGGAGAATAGAACATAGTGTTGCATAAGCTGTCAGTACTGAGCAGCTCCAATTCTTCACAGGCACAAGTTCATCCAGCTGTGTACCGATATTTCTCCACAGTGGAAGGGAAATATGTGAAATGCCTTCCCATCCTCTCTTAAGTACCTGTTTCCTCGCTCTCTGGCTCGTCCAGTGATGACTCAGACACTCCCACTGCCTGGCATTTTTTCTCATGAGCCTTTGACTTCATGTGTTTAGTGAGGTTCCCTAGGACGGAACAAGAAAAGCATATTAGAATTTCGATTGACCTAAACAGTGCAGCAGAGGTAGAAGAGGATCACGGCATAAATTAGACAGCAGGTACAATGCAGAGATGGCCTCGTACCTTTAGTTTTGAAAGCAAAGTTGCAGTGTTTGCAAATGTATGGACGGACATCGGTGTGCGTTCGGATGTGCTTTTTCAGCATGCTGGGCTTCTTACAGCGTATACCACACTCTCCACAGATGTACTTTCCCCTGCCGCGACCTCGCACGTAAACGTACTCTTCACTGGACTTATACCTGAGACACAAACAGAAATACATCTCAATTTATTTTTACATGTACAGCACCTAACTGATCTTGCTGCTAAATACACAAAAAAAAAAACACTTAGGACTATGTACTATGAAATTTATTCAAAAAAGCATCAACATACTTTCTTAATTCTTAAGACTTGGCTTGTTAGCATTCTTCTCCCCTGCCTGAAAGTTCCGAGACCTAAACTTACCAAACTTAGCATATGGGTAGTTTGGGTAGGGGTAAGAGTTACTATGGCAACCATCACATAACTTCCATATTACTTAGGTAATTACAAAAAAATAAAAATAATTGGCCTATAGTACCAAAACTACTCTAGCTAGAGGGCCCAGATTTTAATACATGATAGATTAGACTCTGGGACACCTCTCACTTCTCACATGATCTTGACATTTGACCTTGAAGATCAGTAGGATTTAAAATTATTGTACTTTGACCTACATGCATTTCTAGCTGTGTAGTCAGGTTGAAAATGTCATATACACCTGGGTTATTGACTATGCTGATTCCAAATATGCTGTGACCTTCAAGGAAAAAGGTTAAGGTCACGGTCAATTTCAAGGTCACATATCCAAAGTTAATTATATGCAGTATACATGTTGCATAACTATTTGTACTGATTAGGTCCTGGCATCCATTTCTGCAACAAAATTATTTTGGCCAATGCTATGAAACTACTATAGCTTTGTAATGAATGTTTCCCAAAACTGGGTGAGGGCTTTGTCATTTCACAGCTTCTTGCTACAAACAGTAAGTGGCTTCTTGTAATTATTTGAGCAAACCAGTCATTTTGCATAGTCATCATAAGTGCCCACCTTTATAAAACATCTAGATAAAAAAAAGTCACATTTCCATCATTATTTCCACATTGGTTTGAGTGAGTGGGACTTTTTCAATAATTTTAGCTTGTTTCACTTCCTTCATCTAGAGCTATTCATCTTTTTTGGTGCATAACCAACCATTTCTGTGCAGATTTCAATAAGAGAGACTGCATATTTCAGAAAAAGGTACAGAGCATTTTTGTATATATGTAATTTCAATAAATGGTTCTTCTTCATTAGGTGTACTGTGCGTGTATGAATCAACAATGGTTAGATTTATACTATACTGGCATAAAAATGAACAGAAGATAGTAATATCATTAGTTCCAATTATTTGCATGACAATTATCAGGCCTACTTTTGAGTAGCATAACAAATTCTGCAAAAAATATCCTTTATTACCACATGTAATAATAAACAACATAAACAGAATTAAAATTATTGTCATGTTCCAGTTCTTGTTTCAGCTCGCATTTCGTCTCCACTCACGACCAACCTTAAACAGCTACATGCTGCTTAATTGGTTTGCTGTTTGGTTGGAGGACAGACCGCGAGCAGTTATCAGCAGTTATTGTAGGTGAAGTTAGAAAAAAAAGGTTTTTGGAGTTTTAGGTCAGCCAAAACAAAGTGCTGAATCACTGAGTAGATCTGAGGATAACTGCTGAATCACATCATGATTCTGTGTATATTCGTTAAAACCAATGAACCCAGAGAGAACAGTGAACATTTAAAGGTATTGATTAGAGTTTTAATGTTGACCATGGTTGCAAACGTGCTAATACTGTACATGCGCAACAAAACACCAAAAACATTCACGCATACAAGTCAAACTCAGAGACAAGGCTCTCTTTATGGAGGCGGGTTGGGGAACCCCCACCAAAACCCCAGCAGTACTCCGTCTCTGGGCACACAGAGAATAACATCCATTCTACTGGGCTGTGGCTCTGCCAATAACAGCAGCAGCTTAAGAGAGGGAAGGGAAGCCTGGCTATGGCCAACAACCGAAAATAGACACTATATATAAAAATCAAGCAACACATTTAGGTCTAGCCTATAAAAATATTGTTTATACATAATCTCAATGTTTGTCCATGAGCTATTTGTGGACACAGTGGACCACAGACAATTTATATTTGAATGAATTGTCCTCTTTGAAAACCTCTATCTGCTCTCGCCACTCATGAAGACACGTACAAAACATTCAGAAGAATAAATATCCAATGTGTGCTGCTTGTGATTAATTACAGGATATGAACCATATCATGAGGTCCAGGCCTTGAATGAACTCTGTTGTATAGCAGCAACAACAACTGCAAATCCTAACAAATTGTTACATGACTGTAAAATCATCTCAACTGTATTGCATTCACTCAGTGACTGGCTACTGTTCATGTCTTTCTTTTCACTGCTAAAAATATCCTCCTGCATCTCAGGAAAAACAAGATTGAAGTCGCACTTCACACATTGTGCGTTAAATCAGCAGCGTGTCTCTCAGTAAACTCAACCGACAAGCTGCCTCCGCTTGTACTGGAGCTTCATGAGAATCACGGCATATTGTCAAAGAGCAGTGTTCCCTAAACGTGTTCTGCTCAAAGCCCAAAAAACCAATCTGCCCTCTCCCTGGGATCCAAATGCAAAAATTCATGCAGTGTAGTACATATGTATTTTTACATGTTAAATGACAAAGGTAATAAGATACGGTATATAAGAATGAACTATGAAGTTCTTTTGTAAATATACATTTTGTTGTAAAAGCCAGCATAAACTGATTAGAATAATAAGAATAAAAATAATAGATTAGAGTTACATGTCTTCTTCCCAAACGTGCTTTATATTGAATCCATTATTCATTCACTCCACAGTCACACACTAGTAAGCTACATCTGTGGCCACACGTGCCCTGGGCTGATGACTGATGGCAACATGGCTGCTAATCGGTGCCAACGGCCTCTCCACCAAACATTCATTCAGACTGTGGTTGAAGTGTTTTGCCCAAGGACAACCTGGACAACCTGCTCGACCTCCGAAACTACTGCCGCCCTCGATGCTGATTTAATGCTGTGAACAATAAATCGATCTAAACAAATAAACCAAAAATCAACAAAATTAACAAAATGATCATGAAAATTAACAAAAATATCAAAAAATGAATAAAACAACCAAGAAAATGAACAAATATTCACTTAATGAACCAAAATGATCAAGTCAGTGAATAAAAATGTACAAAATTCTAAACACTAACAAAAGTGACCAAAATAATAAACAAAATAATCATGAAAATGAACAAAAATGGTAAAATAAAAAACAGAAAATGAACAAAAATCCTTAAAAAAACCAAATAAAATAATCATGTGCATGAACAGAAATTAACAAAAAAATAACAAACAAATTGAACTAAAATGAATATAACAATGGGCAATCCATGACACGCTTTGGGAGGTTTGGGAAAGGCAGATATGGAAAAAAAAACATGTCCAGACAGATGGTGAATGACTGATACGGTGACTAAATATGAAAAGATGGAGGAAAATAAAAAGCAACACCTCTGGTACTGAAGCGATGCAACATTAGGACAACAGACACGACTAATCCAGAACACAACTTTGCTCAAAGGAGCGGTTACGCTCATTTCACCAGCGTGGTTACAGTGTTACACATGGAAATCAATCTATGTTTTAACAGAAGCCAGAGAGAAACACTGTGAAGATGCTGCTATTTAAGACAGATTAAAGATGATATTTCACTGACTTTTGCTACCACTATACTATGCTCAGTGTGGAAAACACTGCCTTGATCGCATATCTGTTTCTTTAGGTGTGTCACACTAATACGCCCTAGAGACCCTGGCAGCCATCCCTTTTGGCATCTCTGAAATCGGACCTGGATGAAATCATCTCTATCTCTGGAACGTAAACAAAGAAGGCATGATGAATATTTATATAAAAAGCATTGTTTGTTCTCCAAAATAGAACGATCGTAATTTGAAGGTGGGCATGGGTATACTGAGTCCTAAAAGAGTCATGGAACAAGTTTCAACAGTGGGTAGCTTGTTTTGCACTCTGGGGGAAAACACAGAAGAAGTGCAGGTACAAACAGAGAGCGTGGGGACACTGAGCTGAGGCTCAGGAAGGAAAAAAGAGAAAACAAAATGTACCCATTACTGTACTGTCACTAAATAAGCTGCATGAATAGGAGAGGAGTTGTATGATACAGACAAAAGATGGGAGAGAGGAGACAAAGCTGGGGGCTGTTTTTGGACAAATCACTTCTTAAACGTGTATAATGTGTGGCTGCACATGATGAACACTGGTAATTACTGCCTTATCTACTTTTACACAGACATCTCCTTCACATTCAATCTGGATGCACATTAACGGAAAACAGGCATAATCCATATAAAGGATGTAAAGAAGACGCGTTAAACTCCCCATATACTGATGCATTTTTACTTTTACTCCACTACTTTGTGTACACTACCAGTCTAAAGTTTGGACACACCTCTTTCAATGTTTTTTTTATTACTTCCACTAAAGGAGTTTGTTTTTGTTGGTGCTTACGTATCTGTTTGTCCACAACGTAACTCAAAAAGTTCTTGACAGATTCGGATGAAGTTCTCAGGATAGGTCAGAAATGATACAAGGGTCGAGTGATGAGTTTCTGGGAGTGATCTGGATCATCAGGATCGTGAAGATTTTTAAAGTTTCTTCACCATTGTGAGAGAGGGTCAAATTCAGCATTTGTCCTTGTAAGGACACAAAAAACATGCAGAAAATTCAACCAAAAAAACATAGGATAACACCATCATAGAGTCTATCAAACCATAAATTTGATCCAGATACAGATAATATCCTGGATATATAGATCCAGAATGCTTACACAGTACTTACAAGGTTGAAAAACAGCTACTGTAAAGCAACAAGTAAAGCTGTAGACTGACACCAAATTGTACTGTAAGTCTGCTGATTCAGTAAAGTGCCCACGGATTTGACATATCGTCCACATTTATGGAACTAGATGTGTGAATAACAATTGATGCGTATGTAGTAAACAAAAATGTGTTAAACAACCCAGAACATGATTCATATTTTAGATTTTCTAAAGCATTCATATTTACAGTAGCTTTGATGACAGCTTTGCACACTCGTGGCATTAGATTCACTCATCCCATTAACTCAACTGTGATTTGAAAACCATCAAATTCTATCTAAAGTGCTGTAATTTGTTGGTTGGTAATTTTAACAAACTTATCTTCAGCAGTAGAGGTCTTGGTCTTCCTGTCCTGGGACGGCCTACATGAGGGTTTCATCATAGTGTTTGAAGATTTTGGCGACTGCACTTGGGGACACATTCAAAGTTTTCTTCTTTTTTTAAAGACCTTTTTTGCCTTTATTGATAGAGATGGTGTAGAAAGACAGGGTGGGAGGACAGAGTGGGGACTGACATGGATTAAAGGCCAAACCCATATGGGTGTGCACTACCACGTGAACTTCCTAGGTTCCCCACATTCAAAGTTCTCAATGTTTTTCAGATTGAATGGAAATGGTAAATGGTCTTGCACTTATACTGTATAGCACCTTTACATCCTACAGCACTCAAAGCCCTTTACACTGCTTTCCATTCACCCATTCGCGCACACAAGCACACATTGACCGGTGAACAGTCACTGGGAGCAAGTTGGGGCTCAGTGGCTTGCTCAAGGACACTTTGGCCTGCTGAAATGAGGAGCCAGGGATTGAACCCCAAACCTTCCGGTTCATGAACAACCTGCTTTACCTACTGCAGCCACAGCTGTCTCAGCCGTTGACTGACTTTCATTTCTTTAGGTATTGATGAAAAGTCTCTTCACATAATTGAGTGTTTCTTGTCATTATATGGATTTGTGCAGTAGTTTCAGTTGCACTAATGTTGTTATTGACTCTACCACACTCCTTCCTCAACACAAGATAAATGAATAAGAATGGTACAAATTAACTCTTGACAAGGCACACTTGTGCATTAAAAACAATTCCAGGCGACTACCTCAAGAGCCTTATGAAAGAATGTCTTGAGTGTGCAAAGATGTCATTAACCCTAAATGTGGCTACTTTCATTTGAACCTCAACTGTATATAAAACATGTACTGTGATGTCTAATAACAATAATAATAATAATAATGGATTTAATTTATATAGTGCTTTTCAAGTCTCCTTCCCAAAGCGCTGACACTGAATCTGTTATTCATTCACTCCACGTTCACTCCTAGTGGTGTTAAACTACATCTCTAGCCACAGCTGCCCTACGACAGACTGACAGAAATTTGGCTGCCAATTCGCACCGACGGCCTCTCTGACCACCACCAAACATTCATTCAGACAACCAATCATTCACACTCACATTCATACCTATGGACAATTTAGAGTAACCAATTCACATAACCTCTAGTGCATGTTTTTGGTTGTGGGACGCAGCCGGGGTACCTGGAGAGAACCCACGCAGACAGAGTGAGAACATGCAATTTTCACACAGGAGGGCCCTGCCGGCCAGTGGTTGGATCAAGCCCAGGACCTTCTAGCTGTGAGGCACGAGTGCTACCCACTGCACCACCCAAACATTGTTTTGTCTCTACATAATTCCATACATGTTCTTTCAAAGTTTGGATGTCTTCAGTATTAATGTACAACTGTGGCAATAATATAAATAAAGAAGAATCATTGAAGAAAAATATGTGTCCAAACATCTGACTGGCAGTATGTACCACCAGTGCTTGAGTGTGAACACTGAGTGTGAACAAATTCACGCAGCAAACCTGTACTGGAGACAATCACTCAATTATGGAAAGCAAAATATGTGAATATGTACATATTGTGTGGTTAATCAAATCACCATAAAATGAGCATCATACAAAGTGAAGTTGAAATGAGTGTTTTCCTTTCAAACTCTCTCACACGATTCTCTCTCTCCAAATGAACACTTCTAAAATACTGACGTTGATGCCAGCAGTGAGAGGAAAAAGCTTGGCTGCAGGTACAAATTAAGTCCCTGTGGGCCTCGCTGCCTCCCATCTGTTACTGTATTTTTCCGTGCTCTCTTGTCTCCCCTCCATAGTTGCTGTTTTGCTGTCATCAGGAGTCAGTTAGTAACAGAAGAGCAGATTACTGGCGTAATGAGGTACAGTCATTATTCTCAAATATTAAAATAGAAAACAGTCGCCTTGTTCTTACCCGCCTTCAAAGATGCGAACACGAGACGGCTCGCCCTGTTTGGATGTGGAAGGTTCTTCCTCTTCTCTTTTGGTTTTCTGCTCCTCCTTTTCATGATGCTGTTGCTCCTTCACTTCAGTGAGAGTGCTGGTTGGGGCATGTACCTACACTCGAGAAACGCGGAAAAATTCAAGATAACTTAAAACAAGATGTCTGAAGCGAGGGGTCTACAACCTGTGGCTCTTTGGCCCCTCTCTAGTGGCTCCTGTGGCTTTGTCAAGTGATGGAAGTGACACCTTATATGTAATAAATCAAAATGAACAAGAAAAGCACCAGATCAACAACAAGATGAAAAACTACCCAATTCCAAAAAATCTGACAAAACTGAAGTCAAAAATTAATACAATGAAAAAAACTAACAAAAAACAAGCAAAATAATCTGGTAAACGAGCAAAAAAAGACAAAGTTGGACAAAATGATCTACAATATAAAAATAAAAATGATCAGCACAATCAACAAATACACTGCCTGGCCAAAAAAAGCAAGTCGTCACTAAAAAAAAAAGGTCACACACTTTAATACGGTATTTTGTTGGACTGTCTTTAGCTTTGATTACAGCATGCATTCACTGTGGCACTGTTTCCATAAGCTTCTGCAATGTCACAAGATTACAAAAATGAACAAATAATCACACAAATGAACAAAGACGTACAAAGTAACAAACAAAAGGGATACAAATGAATGAAATAATGAACAAACTGGTTTAAAAATGTGCTATTTTTTTGCAGCTCCACATGTTTTTATCTAAAGCTTGTTCTTCAGATTATAAAGATTGCTGACCTCTGTCTAAAACATGATCATGCATGAAATAAGACCTATTTTTCAGATGCCTGGTGAGAGAAAGTGTCTACTACAAAGCATACAACGCAATAAAGAAGATGCTTTGTTCACCCAGTTCTGTCGACTATATGGCCACCATTTTCTTGTCTTTGTCATACCAGTAAAAAACAATTTGGTGTGTCGTTAAAAGGAAGCTACATGACCTTAATCCCACAATATTCAGACTTGACATTTTCAAGTCAAGATATTTCCAACACTATGCATTTAGAAAAATCCTTTCTATTTTTTGTTTTTTTTGTTTTGTTTTTTTTGCATTTGGTTGTAATGGGACATTTAATTTGCTCATCTGTTGACACTTTACCCCAAGCATGGAAAAACATAAATAAATAAAATAGAGCAACACACAATAATTTAAAAAGTAGTACAAACAAATAAAGAAAAATACATAAAACTGCATCCATCAACACCTACAGTAATTTACATGCTTGAACAGAAGGAAAAAACATAAACCTATTTACACTTTGGAGTGCCCTATGTCACAATGACGCAAATCCCGTTACAACTTCATACTGATGATATTATATTCTATTTTTATGCTGTTTTATTGAGTTACCGCTTGCTAAAATGCTCTGAGTGACAAAGTTTAGTCACATACTGTACAGGCCTTTATTAGTGACAGGTACTGAAAGAAGTGATGGATCTGCAATACGTAGTTGTCAGACATCGTTTGCTATTATTATGATTGAAATATGCAGAAAATACATCCTGGATATTGTGATATTGTGTCCTACATTGTGGTTATGTTTACCTCTGACACACGTGGGGTCTTGCTGCTTCCAGGGTCCTCCTTGCTCTTTGCTGGGTTCGGGGCTGTGGCCATGGTGTACGTCTCTGAGCTGTATTTCTGTTTCGAGCACAGCAGAGACAGGGCCACCTTAGTGCTTAGGCCAGGCAAGTTGGGGTTGTGAGCGCTGACGCTCCAGGTAGAATAAACAGAAGTTTGGGGGTCCCTCTGTGCAGACGGGTTGGGTTTGACATAGTTCAGGTAGCACCAGTTTACTGAGGTGGAGGTGTGGAGGGTTGGGTAAGAAGGGGTGGCTGACCTCTGACCTCTCTCTTCCCCAACCAACACCTCTTCCTTTTTTTGACTTGTTCCCTCAGTTGATATCCCCTCCTCCTCTTTTTCCTCCACATTATGTTCCTTTAGTCCTTGCTCCTGTTTCTCCTCCACTTTCACAGTTGTCACCTCTACACTTTGGAGATGTTTGTCCTCTCCTTCTTCCAGTTTCCTCCCAGTGGGTTTATGTTCTCCCTCCTCACCAGCTGTTTCTTCTAGATCCTCCTCCTCCTCTCCAGCTTTATGCTGCTCCCCCTCCTCTTCCTCTTTCACCCGTTTCTGGTGACGCTTGGCCTCTGTGCTGAGTTCCAGACTGGCTGCGGGTGATAGCATACGTTTGCTTCCTCCTGCCCCCAGTGCACCGTATCCCTCCTCAGATCCTGAGGCCAGCTCTGCAGACAGAGTGGAAAGTGGAAGGAGACTTTTAATGTCAGGGGAGGGGACCTTCAAGTAGGACCTCTGCAGCTTCTCCCGCTCCATGTGGCTCATTATGACCATAGCTGTGCAAGAGATTGGTTCTTGTGAGCAGGTAGAAGCCAGGATTTGAGAAAGGGTGGTATACATAGCACTAGCATAGGTAGGTATATGGGTGTGGAGGCGCACTGGAACCACAAGGGATACTACTGGTGTAAGCTGTGTAAGACAGGTGGCAATTACTGGCTGTGGGTCATGGTAGGAGATGGTTACAAGGGACTGTTGGGTGACAGCAGGAGACATTTGTCTGTTTACAGTAACAGGAGGAGAAGGAATGTACGCTGTAGATGTTGATGGAACAGGTAAGTACAGAGCCGGGCTAGCTGCAGCCCTGGATGCAAACTGGAGAGGAAGTAGAGCATTGCGATGATGGAAAGATATACCTGGTCGTTCTGCCATGTGGATCTGTGGTGGGTGTACCTGTACGGATGGAGGTGCTGCTTGTGAATGCATGTAAGCTCTGTGGATAATATGGTGGGATAGTGCGTCAGAGATGGCAGTGGTGTCTGGGAGTAGATGGGCTAGTGATCCTTGGTGGAATACTTGCTGGCCTCTAGGCTGCAAAGGGAAAACATCCTGAGACGGTGGAAGGACTTGTGGTGGCAACAGCTGCAAAGCTGTCCCTGTGGTTTCCAGGCTGAACCAGGGACTTTCATCTGTAGAATAGAGAGGAGGGTGGCTTAAGCGTGAAGGCCCAGGCTTTGGACTTTCTGCTCTGGTCAACTGAGTTCCACCAGCACCCTCCTCCTGCTCTGGTTCACCTAAGGTGGCATGCTTTACAAGAAGACACTTTCTCCTTTCTTTCCAGGAGGAGGCAGAGTGCTGAGGGGAAAGGGATCCATAGTCAAAAGACTTACTCCTGGTCTCAGAGGTCTGTTCTGTTTGCTGGGGGCTAGCTGGGGCCTGTTCTGAGGCTGAGCGCCTCATCTCCTTGTGGCTTTGATGGTGCTGATGAGCAGCAGATGGCACCATCAACATCTGGGAGCTTTGGCTACTGGAAACCCAGGCGGCAGGCTCAGATCTTGCTGAGTCCTCAAAAGAAGCAGAAAGGCTTGAAGTATGAGAAATGTTGCTCTCTTGACTGGGGCTGCGAGGCAGAGAGGGAGATTCGAAGCTAGACTCCCCGGAGGACTGTGCTGCTTCAGCCAAGCGGAGTCTCTTCTTCTTGGGTGGCAGCTTCTCTGCAGGGAGCTGGGCCAAAGTCTGGCTTCGCTGAGGCCACTGGAACTCTTCCACTCTTTCTGCCTCCTAGGAGAGATTAACAGTTTACTAATTTAACACTGTGTGAGGCAGAAGAAAACTCGCTACGAACCTGTTCAAATTCCTTTAGGGCACCAGTGAATGTAAAAACCTAGCACACACTGTATATAACATTTATATGTTTTTTCTCTCCATTTAACATCTTATTCACGCCTTTTTTTGGAAGTCAGATAAAACATAAAGAAGTGCTATAATTAAATTATATTAGTTAAATTGTATGGGATTGGTAAAACATTAATTACCTTGGATGAAGATGCTGTCACCGGTGGTGACACAGATGGCATGTCAGCATCAGGCTCTACAGTAACGAGAATCTCTGGCACTTGTATGTTTGGCTGGCGAATGAGACGAGATGTAGAAGGTG
The DNA here is from genome assembly GCA_029823295.1 of Pseudamia nigra. Taxonomy (NCBI): domain Eukaryota; kingdom Metazoa; phylum Chordata; class Actinopteri; order Kurtiformes; family Apogonidae; genus Pseudamia; species Pseudamia nigra. The sequence goes on from JAQQAE010000963.1 coordinate 17,101, forward strand.
ATGGTTTTGGCTCGGGCTGTGGTGTTTGCTGACTTTCTCTGAGGTCTGGTTCCTGACTTTCCATGGATATACTTTCTTGCTTCTCAAAAGAGCTTGTGTGTTGGATGACAGACACACCCTTTCTGTCCTGCTGCTGTTGTTTTGACTCAGTAGGTAAAGAACCACCTACAAATACAGAAAACAAAAACAGATTAGCAATGAGTTATACATTGCATAATTTATGTTTTGGAAAATTATGTAATGTATGAGTGATGGTTTTCCCTTTGTTTCTATTTTCTGCACTTTACACATTAACACATCACATTATATATATACACACATACATACATACAGGTGTATAGACACACATATGTATTCTTCTTTTATGCATTTTGAACTCCACTGATTTCTTCAAATAATATTAGTCAATGTCAAAATGTATATGACAAAAGGAAATCTAAGTACGCCTGCAGTGATACAGTAACATACCTGAGTGGGCCTGGCTGTGCTCTGGTCCAGTTGGCACTGAAGAAAGGCTTGCAGAGCTGCCTGACATGCCTGCAGACCCAGGACTAGGAGGATCCTCCTCCAGACTCTCTTCTTTTCTTCTTTTCCTCACAGCCATGGCCAGCGCTCGGAACTTACAGTGCATCATCATCTGGGGGCGATCCTCCCTGCATGTAGTGCTGGCTTCCCCGCTCTCTTGTTCCAGTTTTTGCTGTCCAGGGCAGGTGGCTCTGTGGGCCTCATAGCCTTCGCTGTGTTGGAAGAGGGACCCACATGCTTCACATTCAAACAATCTGGGACTCTGTTGCACTTGTTGTTGCTGTTGCTTTGGTAGTCTGGCTTGATCAGTACTTCTTGCTGATGAGGAGGACAATGAGGGACAGGGTTCTTCTGGCATTTGTTCTGCCCCCAAAGGGACTTCAATGGCAGGTTGGCGTCTGAGTGTGCGCTGGCTGACCCTCATCTCTGCCACCACTGCTTGCTGCTCATCAAATGACTGGCAGAGACGAAAATTTCTACTAGACATGGTGCCAGAGATGGAGGGTTCTCCTTGGCTGGTAGATGATGGCATTGAGTGGCTTCTAAGCAGAGGCACTGTTGACAGCTGCTGAGCTCCCTCTGGACTATGGAGGGGTCTCAGGCCACTAGGACCAGGGGCTTCTCCTTTGGGGTCAAATGCATAAGGATCTTTAGGGGCAGCAAATTTGGGCGACTCCATGCTACTCTTTCTAGACAGTGAGGATCGTCTGGGCTTCACACTGTCAATCTCACTAGTGTCTACCACTGCTTCATTGATGGTGATGAGCTTGGTAATGTGTTCTATGACTTGGGTTTTGGGCACAGCAAAGGGAATGCTTTTATCCTCCGTTCCCGAGGATGGGGAAAGTGAGGAATGAGGTTGTTGCTGATGGGGACTGCGCTGCTGCCCTCCAAGCCTTCCATATTTCCCTAAAATAATTTCTGCGTAAGTTTTGGCACTGGCACTTGGAGGGCTAACTTGAGAAAGGTCAGTGCTGCCTGATCCAGAGAAGTAGCCAGACTCAGTGCTGCCTTTGCTGCCTGGGCCTACAGAGGAAGATGAAGTGGAGAGGGAGGAACGTGGGTCATCTGAAGAACCCATGGGGTCCCGTTTCCGAATTCTTAGTGCCAATTTTTGCTTGACAGCCTGAGAGTCTTCAGGCCTCTGGCTCTCTTCTGAGGTTCTTGGTACCTCTTTACCACCTTTTCTCTGCTGGCTTAACATCTCCTTTGAGGAGGATTTCCTGTGTTGTCCTGTCTCTTCTTCTGACTCAGTGCTCTCTCCTTCTGTGGGCTCTTCAGGCTCTTCTCCAACACCACTGCCTTCCAGTCCACTCAAACTGGGCTCATCACGATTGGACACCAGGCCTGCTTTAATTTGATGAGCATGGGATTTGCGGTGCTTATACAAGTTGCTCTTGGTCTTGAAAGAAAAGCCACAGGGATCACAAGGGTATGGTCTTTCTCCTGTATGGGAGCGAATGTGTTTCTGTAGGACGCTTGGCTTTGCGCATGGACGACCACAGTAAGAGCACACATATTTTCCTGGTTTTTGGGGTTTCTTTTCCCCTCTTCTTGGTGAACCAACTCCTTCTACAGCCTCTTGACTAAATTGAGATGGGACTCTGTGACCATGCTCAGCCCAGGTCGAGGACGTAGAGGGTAGTGGTGAGGTTGATGAGGAAGCTGAAGAGAGGAAGCTGCCACCTGAAGGACCTGGTGTATCTGCATGCTGCCATGCTACCGCTTGTTGTTGCTGTAACCGAAGCAGAAGGTCTGTGCGTTTGGGTGGGCGATTTTGCAGGCGGCCCAAGGCTCTGTGTACAGGACGAGTATTTGAAGGCTGCTGGGGTTGCTGAGGTGGACAAGATCCTACTAAGGATTCAGTTGTCACATGCTGCTGCTCTTGCCTTCCAGAGCACTCCCCTTCAGCCGGATGGCTGGGCTCAGCCTCCATAGAGTGGGGAGGAGGCCTCACAGACGTAGAAGGAAAGGCTCCTGGAACCTCATGGGGCTAACCACATGGCAGCAGGAAGGTCAGAGGGAGGGGAACATCAACGGACTGAGTTGTAAATCAAAACGAAGGGCCTTTTCCAGCGTGGGCCAAAAGTTATTCAAGAGGACTAGATGAGACATCATTAAAAGGTGCCCTGAAGCTGCATGGATGCAGGTAAAGACGAATCATCACTCAGCACAAAACAGCTCTGCTTTCGTCCAGCCTCAGCCATTCTAACAGATCTCCCAAGGCCTTTTCTGCATTTTGCTTGTTTGCTGTGAGCTTTAGTCGTTCTGAATGGGTCTGAAGAAAAAACACAAAAGACACAAAGATGAATGCACTGAGTCAGGCAACAGAAACAATAATACATCTATCATTCTCTAAAACTTTGATTTAGAAGAGATTTAATGTTTTCTAAAATAAAAGCAATGCCACAAAGAAGAGATAAAGGGTGGCCTTGCTCAGCTGACTTCAGTCTACCTGGGAGCTCATTACAACAATTACAACAAATCAAGCCACAGATCACTGTTCTCATCTGTCGTATGTTCAGTACTTAGTGAGCAGAGAGTGACAAGTGAAATATTACACCCACCTCCAGTAAACCTATGAACCTGAGGGTAATATGTTGTGATCTATGACACTTTCTGAAGACACACTGCGCAATAAGCATCTTTGTGTCACATACTCTCAAACACTTCATTGGAATTTGGTAAAAGGTTACATAAAAATAAGTGTTTAAATTGAAATTTCTCAATGCAGACAATCCTAAATCATATCTGACTTAAAACTGGTCTCTTCTGCAGGAGTCAGAGCAGCTCCAGCAGGGGAGACCACAGTGTCAGGGCAAGGAGTCAAAACAAATGTTAGAAATACAGCCCATGCTCATCTGATCTGGCACTAAAGCTAAAGGGGTAAGTAAAGGGGGGCTTATTTCTAGGGGGTAAAAGAATCTGACAGCAACTGGCGTTCAGCCTCTGCCTCTCATGCTGTTATACAGCCACCAGGGTGCAGTGTTTATAGGAAGCCATGATACTGTAAAGTCTTATCAAGATAGATCTATTTTAATATTTTCCAATCATACACTCAAGCTGTGTTTATGAGGAGTAAAGTTTAGGAGATCATGAAGACTTAGAGATGAGGGCATGATTAAATCTGCTCTTTTATCAAGATGAATGTACTGTAATATTTCCCACTTACTACAAATCCTGCTCTTTGTTTCAGCTCAAGACACAGGAATCCTGTACAGCAGCCAATCTAAACACATTCTGGCAATGGATAGGGCCAAATATAACATTTTCACTAAGGAGCCATGCCCAGCCACAGTCCCAGCATAAGCTCATCCAATTTATCAATCATCATCAGAGAATGATATCAACTCTATTTGTGTCCCCTACCTCTTAGACTCTAGAAATCAGTGTTAAGTGACAGAAGATGGTGTGTGTGTGTGTTCACCTCACAGCTGTAGATCTCTATGATGATGGAGACATGGTAAAGACAATAGCATACTGTACAAGACGTTGTAACAAGGGACTGGACTTTAAATGTTTACAGAGGAACAGAGATGAAGATACGTACAGCAGTTCTGTTAGATTAGAGGCATGTATATGACAGGGGAAGGATGGGTAGAAAAATAGTGAGGAGATGGGGAGAGAGGGAAAAAAAAGTGTGAATCAGTGATCCAGCAGCTGAATAAACAGCAGAAGACTGCAGCTTAAGGTGCCAGTGGTGGCAGGACCGCACTGACAGTTTTTTTAATGAGCCACACTTTTTGTCTCTCCATATGTCTAAAAAAAACACTGCACGGTCAGCCTTCATTAGAGCCAGTTTACGGGGGGGAGGGGGGTGGGATCACTCTTCCTTTTGGAAACGACTTGACAGATTCTCCGCTCCATTTCCACATTTCCCCACATCTGCTAAGGGCTCATCATTTGTTTAGTGTGTGTTTCTCCAAGCACACCAGTGCTTTGATTATTGCAGGCTTCTACCATCAACGCTTCGCAATTAGGCAGCAGAACAAACAAAATCAACAACTTTAGAAGTCTCTCTGTTTCCATTTAACTATCTTACACCTTCTCAGCTGCAGAGGTAGATGATGTGATTGTACATACTTAGTTGAATTCACTCTGTTTACTGAGTCGGAGAGATACATTATTCTCTAGAGCTGCATGTATTTAAGAAAGATTTAGAGGGCGTGGAGCTCATAAAAGCAGTTTTTTGTGAATTACTAAAACAGGAGATAAACAAAGATGATGATAAATACTACTTGATTTGCATGACATGCTGAAAAGACAGACGACATAAAGAAACAGGGAAAGAACATATCAAATTGTCTTTCACACTGCCCCTTTGCTCACGTACTTGGCTATCAGAGAGTGATTTTAATTATCTCTGACATAGCTGTTGATGAAGGATTTTAAAAGGACGATTAGATGGTTTTTAAGGTTAAAGGGAGCACTACTTACATTATTCATGGCAGTCTAGACTGCCAGCTCAGAAAGGGAAACACGCAGTCAGGGTCTTGCCAGTAAGACAGGGAAAAGAAAGGCCAGAACTGAGGGTACGTTGAGCTAAAATACACACACACACACACACGCACACACACACACACACACACACATATATTATACACCGAGTATATACAGTATGTCCTACTCCACGCTCATGGTGGTAAATTGACTTTGACAGACTGGATCAACCAATCAGCTGCAGTGACCTGGGGTGACCTATTCTGCTTCCAGTCAGCTGATCCTCCTCAGGTTTGACGGGGAATTTCCTTTTGTATCATCCTCATTTTACAGAGACAGTACATTAATGCTTCAGAGGCTTGAGCCAGGGTTTAACAATTCATCAAAATTGGAGTATGAAAGATGCAAAACCTAACTCACATAAAGTGAAATATTTGATTAAGTTCAAATGTGTCACAACTTACAATAATAAATATTATTCTCCTGATACACTGATCAAACAATGATATCAGCATGTTTTTTTTTTTGACGGTGGTGGCTAATATTTTTCTGCTGTGTCATATTGAAGGTTTTTTATTTTGTATCATCAAATTTGATCTCATTCAAAGATAATATCATAAGGGGCAAAAAGGCTTTAAAATATATATATATTTATAAATATATATATTTGAGTATTTAAAATATATATAACCTCTTATTTTCTATCTAATGAAATTTAGTTTGGTTTCCTGGCATAAAACGGGGAAATATAATATGCACAAACAGAAAATAACATCAACACTGACATTAGCTATGGTCATTTTGAGGACCAGTTCGGAATGTGCACAACTAATCAATTAGTTGGAGCAGCGCACATAGTCGACTACTTTTTTTAAGAGTCGACTCTCACCAGAACATGTGGACATGCTTGTTTTTATTTAGAAGAATTAATGGACCTAGGTGCAGATAAGTTTGTCCACCAGACAAAAACTAAGTTAAACACAAACAATACCAAATATTTCATTTTTAAATTGACGATTATCTCTAGGCGCTTCAGAATTCAAGGCCAAGACCTCATGACTACGTACGCAGAGAGTAAACCCAACAGAAACACCGAGAGCAAGCCAAGGGCGACGGGAGGTGGAAAAACTTCCTTTAACCAAAAAGTTATTAGAATATATGATATATTTTTCAAATCTCTGTTCCAGTGTGCAGTAAAATAAAACTCATAAGTTTAGCACTTCAATTAAATTTTATTTAAAATATGTCAAGTCTGATACATTATATTTGGTCCAGCTACTCCTTGTTCGTCGGGTTTTTAATATACTGCATTATTTTGGCTTGGGTGGAGGGCACTTATTAATGATGATGTCATGACTAATTGACTTTAATTGGCATGTGATTAGTCGATCTCAATAATCATGTAAAATGCCCATCCTTAGTATCAGTATTAGTATCAGTCCAGAATTTTGGAATTGGTGCATCCCTACAACAAACTGTGAGGGACCATGCTTTTTTAGTACAGGCACTTAGAAAAAGTAGCTTTTTTTTCATTGAAATTTCCCAGTTATAAGTGTGATTCATATTTCAGTCGCACTGCATATCAGTCAGATTTAACCTAAATGAGCGGAAACTCATATTACAATGATAAGACCTTCACAGGTTATGTAAAGTTGTCTACCCTCATCAATATGGGCGTTCCTCAGCAGGTTCTATTTTTAGAGCTGAGGTGTGTGCAGGAAGGCACTGATGCATGTGATACGGTGTACATTCCTTGACTAGAGGCATCAGATCAAAACCACAAAGCTAATTTTAGAAGCAGTTTGCATGACAGCAAGCTGCGAACATAGATGCATTGTAGTTCCCCTCCCTCCCCAAGTTATCCACCTTCTGTCTGTTTAGCACAACTACGTGATAATTCACATAACAGTCTCACGCTGTATGTATCAATTTGTTGTGTGAACTAGTTTCTGGTGTCTACGCCTCAAATGTGATTAATGATTGGTCCACAGAGAGACGACGAGAGAATGAGTGAAGGATGTGTGCAGAGATGTGTACATGCAAAGAGGCTTTGTCAGCAGAAACAGGCAGTGATGCAGGTACCCGTGGGACCCTGACACACGGAAGAGCTCACTACATCTACTTCGTATGCACACAAGTTGTCACTTACACACTGTCTGTCTCCTTTCATCATCCCTGCTATTTCTAGTGGATTTAACTGTAAATCGCGTAGAGCAAATATTTAGCTGAATTCATGCTCAATAAGAAGTGAAGAGGCTTTGCTGCAGTTTTACAGTTAAAACTTCATTATTATGCACAGGAGAGTAGAGCCGGCAGAGTTTGTGTTCATTTCCTCATCAATACCCAGACGTATTCATGCAGGTGGTAATGATGGATAAAAATATGGGCTAAACTTTAAATTACCTTGTGCCCTGAGAACAGATAAACCCACTTAAGTGTTTGTTAAAAAATCTGCTGTCACATCCTCCTATAACACACACTCGCTCTCCAGCTCCTCATTCTCTCTTACTGGTGCTAGCCCGGTGCAGGTTCCCATGGAAACCAGCCTACTCTGTGCAATGGCAGATGGAGAGGGAGCTGGAGGTCTAAATTTATCTCCCAGCATCCTCTCTGACTACAGACTCACACTGGCAGCAGGAAGTGAGGAGGGAAAAGCTTGGCCTCTGCGAGCATTGACAAGCTGGCATGACCCTTGACATCAATGTGCAGAGAACACTCCGCGACAGCTCTGATGCCACAAAAATAAATAAATAAATTCAAAGGAGAGGCAGCATTCGATATCAGAGGTTTGAGTATTGTGACTTAAACAGAAAATCATTGTCCCTTTGGGTCACAATCACAGTCAGATGCTGAGGTGTAGAGAGTAAATCAATCACAGAAATGCAGGGAGAAACTGGTCGCTTTTGCAGAAGTGACTGAAAAACAAAAAAAAACATGGAAGACACAACCAGATGCTATTCGTGAAACCTCAGAAGCCACAAGTCACACTCACTCAGGGATTTCACTGCTATAAGTGTGTCAAGGAGGATGACGGCTGAAAAACCCCACATACCAAAAGCCTCACACAGACTCTCAATAACACACGGGGTGTATGGATCACTGTACCAGTGTAGAGAACCAGATTCCACAGGGCTTCGAGAAGACAGGAAGCTCAAAATCATCACAGGACTCACTTTGATTAAACAAAAGCCGCTGAAACACAGGTCAATACTGGACTTAAGTCCAACACAAGTGTCATGGCAGAGCTGGGCAATGAACACCTCCACAGAAGATTGCAGCAAGAGTTTTAATGCTATGCTTGGCAGAAGAAAACCTTCCCCTCTGGTGACATAATCAGGCATAAAAACAAACTGACCACAACGTAAACTAAACTGCAGGTTGCAATCGTAACCCTGTAGGCCAGATGAAGCGGGCCTCTGTTGTTGCCCATGTCTGCGTGTTTGACCAAAATAATTCATAATGAATGCATCAGTGTGATAGATATTGAGCAATGTGATTAAATTCTAGTACATCTACCACAGTTTGCAACATTATTGTGCAGAGTTTGCATGCCTTCTTGGAAAACTTTTTTCTTTTTGTAAATAGAAAGTTTATTTATAAAGCCCACAATTTGTCTCAGACAGCAATTTGATCTGTATAAAACTGACAGAAAAGCATCAAGAAGGAAGCAGAAATATTAACAGACTGTCTTGTTGCAAACCAAAGTCTTTGTAGCATAATTAAATCTGTGCATTAAACCTTAGTACTGTACGTCCACAAAGCCCAGAAACACCCTCTGACCCGCTAACACTCTTACCCCTCTGACATTCACAACAGTCAACAAACTTAAAAAATATCTAGGAAGCAAGGGAAAAGTACCCTGTAAAATGTAAAATGCACTGTAATAAATGACAGCATGTCACTAAAGATGATCACAACTGGAACAGCTGCAATAACTAAAAACACACATTTGCCATAAGTGATGAATGAAGTGACAGTGAGGAGAGTAGAGAAAGCAGAGCAAGTAAGATGAAATTTGGGCAGAACATTAGGAGACAGATATGGACTTACTGTAAATGAGAGAGAGAGAGAGAGAGAGAGAGCGGGAGAGAACGAGCAAGAGAGAGAGAAAAGAGAGAGAGAGAGAGAGAGAGAGAGAGAGAGAGAGAGACAGAGTTAAACAGATGGAGTTTAGATTACCTGACAGAACAGTCTGGTCTTCCCCCTCAGAGACGCTCTACAGACACTGTGAGACAAGCAGGGAGAGCCAGAGAGTGAGAGCGGATATGACTGTTTGAGTGGGTGTGTTGCATAAAGAGAGAGAGAGAGAGAGAGAGAGAGAGAGAGAGAGAGAGACAGGGGATGGGGTGAGGCAAAAACAGTGTGATGAAGAAACAGGGAAAGAGGAAGACACAAGAGGAATGTTTCCACTGTACAAATGCAAAGGGCGGAGGAAGGTGTAGCAGACGTGTGTTCCTGGAACATGATTTACCAGCCAAACCGGGACAGTGAAGCCAAAATTGTAGACTTATGCAAAACGAAGTGTCAACTGCCTGTTTCTGTAACTCGCACACGTCCAGTGGAGGTGGCACACTGCTGATAGATAGGATTACAAACAGGTCTTACATGGGGTTTTCCCGTTACACAGAACCCTGCAGGCGATTCCTTGTAATTATCACCTCCTTATCAGCAAAGTTATATTATTGTACTGGTGCATGAGGAAAAATACAGCAGCCTTCTTCCACAGTGACAAGCCCTTTGCCTCTATGAACATGTCCCATTTATGTAATTCTTCCAGTTTGAGCTAGAGTGCCACTTTGCTGCATCTGTAAATGAATTGCAGAGTGGCATCCATTCAAGCAAACCCCCGCATTACGCAGAACTCAGGCTAGGCCTATCAGCAGTGCAACATGAGAGCGAGTGAGAGGGAGGGAAACAGAAAGAGAAAGAAAGAATTGCGAATGAACGGAGGTCCTGCTGTTCCATAGAGCTTCGCCTCACTGGCAAAGCACAGGAAGCGTGAGTCACACTCTAAAATAAACACACTCACACAGTGACGAGCCGGCACACAGAACGAGCGGATGGCTGGGCTACTGATCAGAAAGCAGGCAGAGGGAACATGGATCCAGCAACACGTGGTGGCCTGGTGGGACTCACAGCCAGATGACAGCATGATTCAAAGAAAGACATCGCTCACTCTTTGTCTAACTGCTTCCTTACATTTCACTTGTTCATTTGTTCCTTATAAAAGCAATTTCTCTTTCTCTTCTCTCTGCACATTAAGTCTTCTCCATTCTTTCTCCTCTGCTTTGTGTTGTCTCTCTGATTTTATTTGCTCAAAGTCAATAGCAGTGTTGTTCAGGACTTGGTGATTACCCCTGGCTCTGTGTGGCTGCTGGCTGACTGCTGCAGGGGACTGTGCCGGCCTGATGCTTGAGGTTGCTGTCTTTGCAGGCCATGGCGCTGTATTGTGTCCGTCTGAATGTGCTCATTGTCAGCCTTTACAGCACACACCTTCTACACTGTACTTCCCTGTGAGGGACTTTCGTCCATCCATTATTCCTTTGTCCTCTGTTTCTCAGACCGAGGGGTTCGGATGGGAAGGTGGGGGGAGGGCAGTGGCTGGGGGACAAAACTGCCACTGTGGCGATGATGGACAGGAAAGTTGCTCTACACAGACGTAACGATTAGCAAGGCTTGAGGACCAGGCGGCAGACACACAGCCTGGTAGGAAACTAGAGACAGTGACTGAGGAGGAGGAGGAGTTTAGTTCAGCAGCCACGAGTGACGACAAGGAGGTATTGATTAGGTGATCACCTGAACCAAATCTGATTTGACGAGGAAAAGAAAGTAAACCAGGGTAATTCCACTCAATGTCAATTTGATACTGAACTCTCCCTATGTTAAAACATTAGTGTTGTGTTATTTAAAAATGAATATCGTGGCATCATTTGAGTCTGAAAACACTGCATCTTTTTATTTGGACCATTTGTCATGTTCTGCAAATAAATGGGAGAGGAACCTGGTTGCAGAACTGTCACGGTATCCGGCACACCGAAAGTCAGGGGATACCGGAAGCTCGGGCATACCCGAGGCAAGTAGTCGGCAAAAAAAATTTATTGCAAATTCATTCAATTCAATTCAATCTTTATTTGTATAGCGCCAATCATAATCGCCGATTATCTCTAGGCGCTTCACAATT
>JAQQAE010000964.1:0-16093 GCA_029823295.1 Pseudamia nigra
TATTGTGGAAAGCCTTGAATAAATGTTTAATTTATAATATTTTTAATTTTTAATAAAGTTTGACTTATCTAAGTTTTTGTGTTGCGCCTTATAATCCGGTGCACCTTATGTATGGAAAAAAACAAAAATGGATCATTTTTGAGGGTGTGCCTTATAATAGTGCGAAAAATACGGTACAGAAAAAACATACGGTACTGTGCTGAGATGGTGATTCAGATCATCTGTTTCCTGTCCCATTTCACACCTTTCCTGAAAATTTCATAAAGGTGCGTTCATAGCACCGACAAAAACAATCCTTGCCATTCCTTGGCAGAGGTAAAAAACCAAATAAACAAAATGAACAAAATAATCAAGAAAATTAATGTAAATAATGCATTTGCTGAATGAAAATGAATAAAAACAAACAAGATAATCAACAAAATGAACAAAATAGTCAACAAAACAAAAAAAGTAAGAAAAATGAGAAAAATAATTAGCAACAAAGTCAAATAAAATAAACAGAATGTAGAAAAACAATGATAAAATGAAAAAAGAGTCAATAAAAGGAACTCAATAATCAAGCAAATGTGAAAAATACAGTATACAAAACAAATTAACCAAAAAGATTAACCAAAATGAACAAAATATTAAACTAAACAGTTTTAGAATGTGTTAAAATGTATAATAAATGGTTCAGAATGGCTCTTTAGATTGCAAAAGTTTCTGAACCCTTCTCTACCATCTCGATGAACGTCCTAGAAAGTGATGAGCTGAGGTTGTCTGAGCCTCTCCAGTTATTTTTCTGTCTTCCTCACCCTACAAACCAACATCTTTTTTTTCCCCCTTCCAGGGCAAAAAAGTAGTGCTTTTATCTGTCTTTTATGTCGAACCAATTTTCAACAGACCAGTTTGATGGAAAGGTACAGTACTTCTCACCTAATTTCATTTCAGCTAGTGTGAAAAGATTATAAAGTAACAATTGTTGAAGTGCAAAATAAGTAAATGGAGAATAGCACAGACAAAGTAGTGGGAGATGAGAATGGCGGTGGGGCAAATGTGGCTAACATACTGTTGTCTGCCACTTTCAAGGTTGTTTCAGCTGTTAATTAGTTCAGTTCGATGGCTCACATCCATGGGTGCAGTCTAACCCAGTTAAGTCAGATGTTCAATGAGTTTTCTCTGGGCCTTAAGTACTGAGCCACCACTCTACAGGAAGCTGGCTCAAGGTTAGCACCATGGTGTCAGTCATGCCCAGTGTCCGGCGCTCACAGTCTGCCATTCTCCTCAAGTGGTTGCCAGAGAACACTCACCAAGGTTATGTGTGTCAGAGCCGATGAGTATCCCACTTATCTCAATCAAAGTCCTTCACAAATCTTTGAAGGATTGTTTCTGCCCCGTGCTTCAAACTTGGAAAAAAAGAGGACATTAAGTTTCAAGGAAAATACTGAGGAGAGTGGAACAGTCACACTGTTGTACCTCCACTAAACAGCTTGACAAATAACATCTTGGATTATTAAGCCGCATCCAATAAAATAAGCACCCTCAATTAATCAATTAAATTTCTCGCCTACTGAGTGAAACAGATGAACAAATTTGCATACTGTTTCCTGTATCTTTGTTAAAGAAATAGAAACTCAGAGTTGCTACTCAGAGTTTTTCAGATGTCTCTGTGGTGGGATGATCAGGGTTTTGATGTAGCTCAAAAGAAAATAAAATATACAAAGCCTGCATGTGATGGACTCTACATGTGATAAATTACTTCCTGAAAATGATTTATAGCCCAAAATGGTCAATAATCAAAAATAAAATGTCACAAGTGCACATTCCTGCCTCTTGTTTTTAGTACTTGCAACAAACAAGCCGCAGAACTAAAAGCTTTCACCTTTTACTCTAAAAGCAATATGAGCAGTTGCCTTTCAAACATTAGCGTTCATTAATAATTGTCACATATGACGGCGACGATGTGCTTAAATGCCACGTTCCACCGAGTACATCGACAAAAAGATAAACGTACTCTTCATGTCTCAGAACTCAGAGTGAGATGAATTGTGCATTAATGACAATTAATTACTACCCTTTGTATCCACAGGAAGCGGTCTATAAATTGGTTGACAGAAAATGTATATGTGTTGTTTTTGTGGCATAAATCTCTATGTAACAAAATGACACCTGTGGATTTCCAAGAGAAAGAGAAACCCTCCTTCAAACCACCCACCTGCTCGATATTTCACGCATGATAATAAATGATCTATTTGCTTTGACGTCGTGCACAAATGGTGCAATTACCTATGATAGATACCAGGATAATTATTATTTCGGGGACAAAACAAAGGTAGACACTGGCTTTGATACTTTGAATTGGTTCTGTCCAGCAGGTTAATACTTTTACAGTATGAACAGATTGTCTTTCTTAAATGTTGCAGCCTTCCCGAATGTCATTCTGGGAAATTTGTCTAAGTGTGGTTATGTCTGTGTATGCACGTTGTTTGTGTGATCTCTGCAACATCCTCCATCTCCAGGGGCAGCGGTTCGCTTTCTCATCAACCATGCCCAACCAATGTGACTGTCACTCCCAATCTGCACAGAGAGGGGAGCCAGTGCCTATTTTTATAAATGTATTCATATTCATTAGTCCTGAGTGTCATTCATAGCAGCAGTTCTTTAATGCTGCACATAACCATCAGAGGCTGGAGGAGCCTGCATCCTCTCATCTCACAAATTAATAACACAGGCAATCACTGCAAAGGTGCTTACTGTCAAACAACAATAGTTCCTGATTTCCAGCGGCTGTGTGCACCTCCTCATTTCATACACAACACACATGCATGCACAAAAACATTCATCAGTTGGCTCCCCTTGGGAAGCTCAGCAAAAATACCATTGTACCAGCGTTTGGAATACGAAATCATTAATTTAAGTGAGAATTAATTACAACCTTTTTTTTTTCCCTTGACCCACCGCAATATTCTGCCTCATAACATCTTGGTGGCAGCCGGTTAATTGTGCAGAATAACTAGTGTGAACGTCACTTGCTAATGAGAGCAATTAGGCATCAGACTCACACGAGATTTAACTTCGCCTGCTCCCTTAAAGACTGCACACTTTGGCTTGATTGGCTTGTAGGTGTCACATAAAATGCACGGTGAACTAATTCTATGCAGCCACCCTAACATACAGGAGTACAACCCTAGCAACTCTTTTACCAATAATGACATGACTGCACATTTTGACATATATAAATATAGATTTTTATGAAATCATTAGGAGCCATCCTGAGTGAATGTTTTTCTCAATAGTGTACATCTAAGAGCGCACCATTCCGGGCACTGTGCCTTCTAAAGTAATGGAGTTAGGCTGCTTCTCACAGCCTTTCCATGTTTTTTTCATGGCCATTGTTTCTGCTCCACCCCACTTTAAATCAAGAGCACAATGCATCTCCCCCAACCCCACTAGCCCCCATACTTCACTCTGGACAACATTAATAAAACAAGCTTTCAATGATGCAGAGTGCAACGCCACGTTGGGCTCTGAGCAGCGGTGTGATTAAAGCTTTTAAACACTGCCACACTTTGAGTTTGCATATGTCAGCTCTGCAGTCTAACTACTGTGTTTGTAAAAAGGCTGGTGGGGTATGTGTTTTCTCTGTCATATGCCTTGTCTCCTTTTCTCTTCTTCACTATTTCTCACTAATGTAGCAAGGTTAAGAAAAGTGCTTGTGCTATTTTAATGCATACAGCAATAACAGGAGCTTCAACTACAAAGTAAGGCCATCAAGAGCAGAGCCCTCAAAGGATGAAAAATGGAGAGCGACCGTATCCATTATCCACATCTAATGCTGTACTACTTCATACTGTATCATTGCATCTTACAGTTTCCTTTCTCCGCTCTCTTTCCACACTTCACAATAAAGATTTGAATTTCCACTTTTCTCACTGTACACCCACTGAGGAGTATTTGAAAAAGAGTTGAATATGTATAATAAGATACTTATACCATTTCTTCTCATACTCCTTTAAAATCTAGTGACAGCAATCCCTTGAGTGATGGCAGGAATTGAAAGAAGCTTTTTAATTGAATTTTATGAAATTAAACATTGGCCAGAGCGACTTCATTATACTGATACAATCCGACTGACTCTCCCATTTCTGCTGTCCCCACAGGCAAAGACCATGCACACGTTGCTTCAAAAGATTCATGCTCAAACATTTTCTTTCACAGAAGAAGGAAATAATTCTTCTCTAAATTAAAATAGCTTGACCATAGCTTGACCAGCAATTTGTGCAAGCTTTGAGGACACTGAAATTGAGCCTGAGGCCTGTGCAACAGGAGCACAAGCCGGAAAAGCAGCAACAATCTGTGTCTACATATGGAACAAAGGAGGACAATAAAAGCGATCCCTGCATCGCTGCTGCTGATGTTCTTGCTCAAGTCAAGCAACAAAAATCAGTTTTGAACAATCATATGTATGTCACATGTGATGTAGATCCGATTTGGCTTTACTTCCCTGGGTAAAGCTCTGCGTCAGCCTAGAGCATGTTCACATGTCTGTTGCTTCTCCAGTATGAAGTAAGGGGGGGGGCAAATAGTAGGAAGTCCTTGTGGTGGAGTACAGTACGCATCCCCAACAGAGGACACTTGGTCTCATTTGTTTAGGTATGTCTCTCTCGCTCTAAGACGAGAGGAGACAGCAACCGAGGCATTTGGGATACGGCAGTCCCTCGCGGAATTAAACAGGCTGCGTCTCAAGCTCCGCTGACAGGAAATCTCACTCAGATCACAAAAGGCAGCACTGATTGTGTCTGACATGTGCATCTTCTTCCCGAAGACGCAATGTCTTTGTTTTGTCTGGATTACTTGTGTATAGGCATTCACATTTTTGTCTGTGCATGTTTGGGTTGGGGCATTTTTTCCAACTCATCTCTTTCACTTCTAAAATCGAAACATGGCCTTTTGTTCTAGACATTGCTGGTTATAAAGTCAGTCAGAGATGCAGAGGCTACAAAAAGGTGATTCCAAATTTTAAAAATTAGATGGGAAGAAAAAGACAGATGAAGGCGAGTCTAACAGGCTGAGAATAACACTGAAATGCAGGGGTGAATGTCTAAAAAGCCTGGCAGTGGGAGAAGTAGAAGGGTTACTGTTTGGGCTCAAACTGGGCACACTAATCCCTTTGATCCCCCCATTTTACTGTCAGCTGTTTCCTAGCTACCATTGGATCTGCACAGAATTTAGGATTTGTGCTACTGTACACCACAGCAATCTCTACCCCACTGATGCAGCGCTCTCCTTTCTTTCTTGCATCAATACCCCACCCAGCCACCACCCTGACCCCCCCTCCATGCATTGCCTCATAACAAGAGCCATAGCAATATTCATTTCTCTTTCTGTTCCTCTCTCTGTGCCCTCTCACTGCATTTGGCAATGTCTGTGATATGGTTTAAATTGGAAACTTCTTTGCACAGAAGACCATCAAAACGTGACGAGTCACACTGGAAAAGCTGATTCTGATTTTGTCTATTCGCACGAGACATCACGGCTGTGCCCCACTTTCATTAGTTGTGCTGAAAACAGCATTCAAACACTGATTTGGTCTTTTGAGAAAGCTCCATTTAGCGTTAATGAAACAATCTGCACGTGTGTGTAGATGCATGTATTTGAGGAGAAAGATGTGTTTGTGAATTAGTGTACATGCACACTTTTGCTGCGTGCATGTTTGTGCATCTGCTAACATGCATTAAAGAAATAAAGGCACTTTTATTGGATTCCTCTTTCAAGCTGCCTTTGAAATTAAAATAAATAGCCAAATGTATCTCCACAGGATCTCTTTCATCCTTGTCAGTATTGGTTGCACTCAGAGGTGCAATGCACGGCAGACTTCCCGCTTAACCTCTGAGGAGCTCTCCCAAACTGATCCTAAATCATTCCAGGCAGAACCACATGGCAGACTCAATTTGTGTATTGGCGGATTCATGCTTCATTGTCAGACACTGGCTCTCCATGGTGCTGTACCTGATAATCCCATATCATGTAGGAGGAGGATAAATACTACAGGTTCCTTAATATGTAGATTTTAATACGAGCTGTAAGATATAAACAGTTTTGTAAGATTTGTGCATGTTCCGTAAGTTTATATCATTTGAAAAGTCAAGCTGTCATCCAGTCCTTTTTTTGGAGGCTTCTTCATTATGCATGTTTTGATGAAGAACTTTAAAGTGTGATAATGCAGGACAAAGCTGACAATAAAATTGTTACGTACAGTATAACATCACTGAATGTGTTCTTGAGACATTTAGCTCCAGGGTTAAGTTTGCTTTTTTAAAAATCGCTGCATGCACCTTGCCTTAGGAATGTAAAGTAGTCTTGCAGACTTTTCAGGCTTTCACCTGAGGTTGCATCCCCCCATATGTTTCAGTCTGACACCCGAAGCTCTGAGCTGAGGGGCCACGAAAAGGGAATCCAGATGCGACATGAGCCATAGAGCAAAAGCCTGCAGTACCACTGTCAGCTTCCATCACATCACACTTCTTAACTGACAATCTGCTGATGATTGAGCCAAGCACAGTGTGCTGCCATGCTAAAATGACAACCAGCTCTACTCTGTCATGCATACCAACAGGAATTCATTACCAGCCAACACAAAAGCCTTCCTGGATGCGACTGCAAGAATGAATTTCTTTAGACTGATCTCAGTTGATGCCATTGCAGGTTCTTTGCTTTTAAAAACCCACACTGATATTCCCTGGTATCTCTGTCGCAAGCCATTTGTTTAAACTTAGTACTGTCAAAAACCGATAGCAGCAGGCATTGTCTGATTCTGTGCCTGACTTGGGGATGAGGGGGGTCTGGGGGGGCAGGTGTTGAGAAAACAAATGTGATATCAAACATGATATGGGATCCCATGTGGCCAAGAACAGGACAATTGGGAATAAGAGTCAGCTCTGGTCCTAATCAATACTGAGCACAAGGCATTGAGATGCAGTTAGAGGCATCTCGCCAGGCCCCCTAGTGGGACTGGTAGGCTCTCTGCCAAGCACAGACTGAACAGAGCTGCAAACTTAGCCCTGCAGATGGAAAGCATGGAGACTTCTTCTTTCCAGATACCACCCTGCCTGTGGACAGGATGTAAGCTATAGACTCAAATAGTGTTTCTGCAGACCTAGCATTGCCAACCTGCTGACTTCTAACCCTACTTCATGCATTATACAAAAAAAAAAAAAATCAAAGAAACACAGAAATGGCAATCACATGTACAGGTAACAAACTATCTCTCAAAGTCATGAACATAGTTTGTCTGTCCTTCAGATAAATTTGTTACAGAGGTTGTTGATCGTGTGTCAATCAGTATTAAATATGACAAATAATTATGTCGCTATCCACATCATCACAAACAAATACCTCTGGGGATAAAAAGGCATAACCAGCAATTTTGACTGATCTGATGTGAGATCAAAAACAAATGGGGCAGAATGTCGGGAGGTGAACTTGTTCAGAGAAACGAATTTGTACAAAAAATTGTTTTTACTAGAGAAGAGTAAAAACAGACATCTGCCGGTCCTCTCCCTACAATGCTTTCCCCTCCATTTTTCTATCTCTTTGCCTCTTTTGCCATTTTATTCACAACACAAGAATACACTCACCAAGCCCCAGGAGAGGCAAGGCTGAATGTGAGCAGAGATTCAGCATTCACATTATGCTGTAAAAAGCATTGTTTCTCACCACCAGTTATTCTTGAGTTGCCTTTGTGTTGTTTAAATGTTTACATGGAACAGCTTGGGGGCTTCAAGACAGATGTATAGTCCAACAATGCTGCCTTAGTACAATTGTTCTTTTCCCTGGATGAAAGTAATGACACCATTTTGAAGGTTTTTGAAATGGCTTCTTAGACTGATGCTTTGATAATATTGTATGTACAACATTTTGGGCCCTTGTCAAAAAGATATTAGACAAATTAAATGAATATTACCGTATTTCATCCCCCTCTTCTCCGAATCCAAGGTTATTTCCACTTTTAATTCCTGTCCCAGCTCAGGGCCCATTCTTTGACATATTTCCTTTTTTGTTCTTGGTAGCTGAAGAGGAGTCTTCCATTCCTCTGTCAGACTGATTAGACTTTTAACCAAGAGAATTAATATACAGAGAGTTTGTGTTTTTTCCCTGCAGCATTTCTGCCTTCAGCCCTGTCAGTAAACACAAAGACAAGGAAACAAAACCACTCTCTGTTATGTGATTAAAACTGGCCCCGAAAGAAGGACATGCCTCCTCAGCCAATGCTGCTGTTGAAAAAAATAATTTGAATACGATACTTGAACCAATTCTTGTATTATGATTTACCCAAAAATAAGAAGTGCTGAACATGGATAATAAAAATATATCTGTGGGGCATGATTTTTCAGGTTGCAAAAAGCCCTGTATTCTCAGAAAACCCATAAGGTGTTACTGTGTTCTGCTTTAGCAGGTGTTATTTTCAACCCAAACTCATGTGCTAGTGATAAGTGCTTAGCACTTGCACAGCACAAGCAAACTCCTGCATGGCGAGTAATAATTTCAGCTCGCTACACTAATATGGCAGCATGACAGACACATGGTAGAAAAGTCTTTGCCCCATGCAAATGGTCATTACCATATTCCTTTGGGCAAATGGCAATCACTAGGCAAGGGGCGAATGCCAAAACCCTGTGGTACAAGTTAATTTGATTACATTTCCATTATGAACTATAAACACAGTTTTGCTGCTCGACTGAACCAATTAAAGGCCTCCTGAAGCTAAAAAACACTGACAGTGCAGCAGCCCCATTGTTCTTCAACAATAAATTAGATCATAATCATTCATCACCCTGAAACAAGTTTCAAACACTTCCTCTCCTGAAACACAACCATTAAAATATTTCAAAAGATTAAAAAAGCATTTTTATTCATTTATTCTAAGTATGCAGTCAGTGAACATATTTCCCCCTATTTCAATTTAGCTGTGATGTGTTCCATTTTGGTGAATAAAGTATCCTGTGGCAACATGAATAAACATGTGTAGACAGCATTTGGCATCCAAAGAGAGAGAGCAGCCAAGCAGCCAGACATGGGAGGCAGACGCTGAAGACACAAGGAGTCTGATTTGGAAGTCAGGCTGCCATCATGTTTCACCTGAGGCTGTGCAAGCCACTAGCTGGTCTTTCTGGGCATGAGTCACATTGTGAAGAAAACAAGCATTTAGTCCAAATTTCAGCAGACATCTGTTAGCTCTCTGGAGCAGTAAACATGTTTAATTAACTACATTTCACCAAACAGGGAGATACATATGCCAAAAATATGCACAGAGTGTAATTGTGGCACAGGAGTTGAGAAGTTACAGCACACCAATTTTCACTTCACTCTGCCTCAGTCCAACACATGCTACAGTCAAAATACTAGGTCAAAGCAGCCATTTCTGTCCACACATGCAATATATATAGCTTTAATTTCACTGTTAAGTGTTAAGAAGGTCTATACGTAAAAACACATTAAGTATTCTATTACCTGCAATCGAGTGTTGTACGTATATGCAGACAATCAGGCTTGTAATCAGTTTGTGTTGGACCTAGGAGATGCCTTTTATTCTATTAAAACTGTATTATATTTCTCTTGATGGAGTTGTGTAATCTTGTACACATTGATTTTTCTATCTTTCTGTGGATGTGTTTGCAACCGTGTGTGTGTTAGTGTGTCACTGATGTAGATGAATTATGATCTGGTGCCTGCATTATACCAGGGAGTTTTAATCACACAAGGATTCAAAGTGTTTTAAACAAATGCTTTTTGTAAGCATGGTGGATTATCATAAGATTTAAAGATTTGGAAATGGCTGACAGCTGTCAAGCTGCATAATAACGTGCGTCCAGAAAATTATAGCAGCTGCTGTTTGGCAGAATGTCAATGGAGCTATCTAGATTAAAGCTCAATAGACAGGAACATAAGCACAAGCAAGAGCACACAACTTTAACAAATGTACAGGATGCACAAACAGTCAGAATCACAGACAAGGGTAAATTTGAGCAGCTTCACTGGCTTTGAGGAGGAATGCAGAGATTGTTAAAAGGTGAAAAAAGAAAAATGTTTCATCTATTTACTTGGTATCTCGATTAGGGGTTTTAACATGTTTAAAATGGCATGCTGTGAATAGCCTGTAGGAGAAGAGAGGTTTCCCCATGCTCTATCAGGTATCCTCTTGTGCCCCTGAACAGCCAGCAGTATTAAACACAGCAGGAACCTTAGTAGAAACCTGCTGCAAAACAAGTACATGCCACCTCCAGTCCCCTGGGGCTTGTGTGTTGCCTAATTTATGGCATCCTAAGAGGTCCACTGCACCAGGGGAACGACTAGAGCATCTCTAACTTTATGCACAGGCACAGCCACACAGCCACTCATTTGCAAACATACATAGATGCCCCATGAGGAGGAGCTCCTACTTCTGAAGAAGTCCTCTGTGGCTGTTGATATGACCCCCTACAAAGACTGCAGCCAGCTCTGCACTAACCCAAAGAACCTAAAGCAGTGACTAGGCACCACGGAAGAGGTGCTTCACAAGTGAAAGAGCAGGCAGACAGAGGAGTGAATCTCTCACCAATGCAAATGTGCAGCCTGCAACATTGAAAGGGCCTGAATACGAAATGCAAGGTTGAGAAAGAGGTCTGTTTGGGTAGGAAAGGTAAAGCCCCGTGAAGTAACCTAGAAGTGTTCAAAAGATCCTCACAGACTCTAGGCATGTTAACTTGAGAAAAGGTGGTAATAATAGCTAGAGGAACTGTGCACTGCATAATAAGACTGAGACTCTTTTCAGATAAGGTTAGGAACCCTTGAAGGAAATGCGACCTGTTCAAAGACAACCAAGCAATGGGATTATGCTGCTTTTAGCACTTTGGTGCACTGAGTATTGCGATTAGAAGATGGAGAACACAAAAAAGCCACTTCTCACACAAAACAACTTCTGAACACCAGTTTTCCACCTGTGAGACTCAGCAAAGTGCAAACCTCAAGGATTTGTAAATCAAAATCCTTGAGCTATAATATGTAGAAATGCTATTTACTGTGAATACACATCAATAGTGCTGAAAACATCATAACACGCAGGGTATCCACAGTTTCCGTCCTTTATCAACTTACTGTACCTTCAGTTCTTGTGAAAACAGGTATGCTCTGCTAATTACAGTGGAGAATGATTTGCTGTCTTGGCTTCCTGTCTCTGCTTTCTACAGTATTTCTCATTACCTTCTCATTTGTCAAGAGGCACAGGTCATCTACTGACAGATGACAAGTGAAGAGTCATATCAATGTCACAGTAATTGTGAGTGGACCTCAAGCATAGACTCACATCTACTGTACACACCTCACAATGTGCTGAATCTGAGAAATGCATGGTGTGATTTATCTATTGGGAACAATGATACTTTCGCACAACCTTTGAGTAGAAAACATCATTCAGATAATGGCCTTGGTTCATTGCCCCATCCTCCGCACATGTAAGTCAGTGACTACTTTTCTGTTACCAAGGCCTAGAAGACAGGTTTAATTTACAAGAACTATTTTGTCTGAGGGTTTTCACTCACGCTCACTCATTTTC
Organism: Pseudamia nigra; assembly: GCA_029823295.1. Taxonomy (NCBI): domain Eukaryota; kingdom Metazoa; phylum Chordata; class Actinopteri; order Kurtiformes; family Apogonidae; genus Pseudamia; species Pseudamia nigra. Next base: position 11,570 of record JAQQAE010000964.1, read on the forward strand.
TCCAGTGTTTCAACAGAGATTTAAAACATTTGGTCAGATCATGAGGACGCACTATGTAAATGCATTTCAAACCAAGAGCTCAGCCTAAGAATGTGAAAATAGGACTTATGAACTTATATTTTTAACATGCATGCTGTATCATTATTATAGCAGATTTGATTTAACACTGCTCATGGTGACAAATACAACCTCATTTAAATATCCGAAATAGATGCTCAGGTTCCAAAGGAAGGGGGGGGGTGCATTTTTAGGGTTAATGACTGTTTCAACAAACCAAAGTTGCGCAAAATTAATAAGCAGTTAAGCAAAGACAGGCTGTGGCACTAAGCGTTTGGTGGACACAGCAGAGGATGAGGTGGAGGTTAAACCCACAGTTTTTACGCAGCGTCTATTTTGAGCAAAGCATTTGACATTCTTCTTGAGTTTGTGGGAAGCATCGTGATGGATGTGCACTAAAACATACATTTATTATTTTTGGAATAGTTTTGGTGTCCCTAATATTTCCTTATCTTTCATTTTATCCTAAAATAAATACCTACGACTGACTTTCCCGTGCGCTCTTGTGTGGAAAAAGCAGATGCGCATCTTACCTTGAGCCTGAACACCGAGGATACAAGTCAGCGACATCAGAATCCAACAGGAGACCCACACCTGTCCAGTGCGTCCAGCTGTAGCCATGGTCAGCGGCGGTACCGTCCAGTGCCCGGTGCGCCTTCCCCTTGTCCACGCTGGGAACATGTTGCTCGATGGCCACACACTCCGGGGAAGAGTCCTGGCTGCTGCTGGTCCTGTGCGTCAGACTGCTCCGCACTGACGACGTGGATGAGTGAGTGTGTGCAGAGCTGCCTCCGTCAGAGAGCACCGGGCGTGCAGACGCGCGGTAGTCTGAAAAGCCTGTGGACAAGTCCCGCATAAGCAAGGCGGAGTCAGTCCAATTTAATTTGCTCGGCTGTCAAGTGCGCGAGACGGAATATTGACATCATCTACTCGCAGCTCTGGATGCGTTACACACGAGTGAAAGCAAGGAGGAGAAACATAACCGAGTCTCCAAGTTCAGATCACGACCGAAATGTGTCAGTGTGGTCTGGACAAAGACCGGTGACAGATACCTGTTAGTTTTCTACACCAACGCTCAACAACTGTCACTAAAAAAGCGGTTTTCCTTCATTACGCAGCGGTCATCCAGTCAGGCTGCACCGGGCAATTCCCAGGTGTGTGTTTCAAAGTACACAAGAGTTTTGCCTCTGCCCTAAAATACCTTTCACAGGCAGTGATTTTTATCGTAATGGGTTCTGTCACCCATACACTCGGATATTTTTTTCTTTATGAATTGACCGTCTCATTCTAAAGCAGTTCGCGCAGCCGGAGCCAAGTCAAACAAGTCAAGTAACTCTGTACGCTATTGCCACCACGCGGCAGAAAGCGGAAGGGGAGATCTATTTGGACAGTTATGATTGATTGTTGACAGATTAAAACCAGAAGCAGGGGTTTTTAAACCTACCTGGTGACAGCCAAATCACTCCAAATGACTGTTTTTGAGAACCCGTCCTGCTAAAAATAAAGCATTAACTGGGTCACAGACCTAAAAGTATGAAGGTTGTTGTGTAAATCTATTTATTCTGAATTGGCCCCTGTAAACCAGCTCTCTGATGTGTTTAAGAGAATAGTCAAGCAGCATATTTTGCCATCAGATTCAATGCGGTCCTCCTATTTCTCCATTGAATGCCATTTTTTTTATAAACAAGCAGAGGAAAAGAGCAGAAATAGTGGGCACTTATAAAAACAGAGGAGGGTGTACATGGGCTGTGATATGAGCTTTGTTGTCCTTGCTTCTTTTGAACTCACTGAAAAATGTATGCAGGGCCAGGTAAACTTCAAAGAACTGTCACAATATTCTGCCTTAGAAGCATATCTGTGTGGGTTCCATTAGATTTTGCAAGTTTTGAAGTTCAGCAGTAATATTGACTAACAGGGAACACCCAAGGTACTATGAGCCCTGGTAAAGCCTGCCTCTGCTTTTCAAAGAACCGGGCTTGAGTGTAAACAGAGGTGGTACTCTCTGCCTCTGGGATGTTGCCTCATCTCAGTCCCTTTTATGATTTGCTTTGTGAGTCCCACAGTGAATCTGTTCCCCTGTCCTTTACTCTACAAATACCACCTTCCCTTTTTCTCCTTACAACACCTTATTGCTACAGGGGCTCATTTGGTATCATCCCTCACTCCCTCCGGTTATTTCTTCCCCCTTCCCCTGCTGCCACCCCATGTTCCAGCCCCCACCTGATAATGATGTGCTGATTATGAGGCTCTTAGGCCAGCAGATTGCTCTCCAGCCTCATTCGCATGCAGTGGAAAATTGCTACTGTCTTGGAGCCCCCACCCTGCTGCGCAGATCAGGCAGGTTGACATTAGCAAGCTGCTGGGGAACAGTGCTCAGGCACGAGGGCAGGTGCTCTGTCTCCTTCTGCCTTTACTGTTCTGCAGCAGAAGAAACAGTCTGCGTGAGGCTGCAAGTCAAGCTGGGAGGTGGCGGGCTGGTGTCAAGCAATAAGGTATTGTTTAGCTGACACTTATACATACACTTACTGTGAGCAGCTACTGTGACTTGCCAAGTGAGACATAGTGCATTCGAGTGATACGTAGCCCAGACAATGCAAATTAATTTACTCATCAACAAGCATCATAGCTGCTCCAGTGAAGACAAAAAAAAACTTTAATTTCTAAACAGATACAGCCAACAGTAATACAGTATATTTGATCACACGTCAAGGAATCTGGTGCTAAAAGGGTGGGGTTTCTTCCTTTATGTGGTCTTTCAAAAGACTGAAGGCAATGCTTCAAACGTTACTGAAGATTAAAAGACTGCATCTTTTTACTTCTGTGACACTGACAAAAAAGGAGGCTTTCCATTTTAATTTGAAACCTCTGGCAACCTTTGTTAAGTGTTTTACATGCCCCCACCCCACCACATTTTCATTCAACAACAGTGGAATTTTCTTATTGCAAATGGAATGTCATTTTTTTTCCGTCTGCTTTCCCATAGACAACTGTCATTTTCTCAATGGCCTTGAAAGCTGAATTCAGAGGAAGCATACTTCTGAAGACAGGAATATGTGCAACACAAGATGTACTTCCTATTGTCTTTAATGTTACCTAATATCATTTGTAACAAATGTGATACAGAGATAATTAGTAGACTCATTAAAGGTCCAGTGAGTATATTTAAAGGCAGTGAAGTTTCACACTTAGTTTGTGCTGAGCCCATGGTGGAGCTCGATCTGACATTATCTGTTGTCGTTCTAGAATAGGAAAAAGAGATGGTGTTTCTTTAAGTAAATTTTTCTACTGGAGTGCGGTGTTCCTTTGCACAATAGTGGCCACAAAAAGGTGCTTTGGTCAAAAATGTAAGAATAAAGAAGCAAGGCCATGGTTTTAATTTAAATCTCTGCAAAAGAACATATGATAATAATAATAATAATAATAATAATAATGGGAAGATGTAGAAACATGCACATCTTTGTCATATCCTTTTCCAAAGTAGTCACATTTGGCTCTGATGACAGCTTTGCATTTTCTCATCAGGGTCAAGAGTTAGTTTGTGCCATTTCTTACCTTCTTAATGTGCTTTAGACCATCAGTTGTCTTGTGCAGAGGAAGGGTGGGTCAAGAGTCAGTAGTCCTGTTAGTGCTACTACAACTACTACACAAAAACATGGAGGACAGTTGCTGGATTCTGAGGATGGTAATTCTAATAAACTTATCCTCTGCAGCATGGTTTTGTGGCTCAATAGGAAGAGTCAGTGGTTCATGAACTGGCAGGTTGAACTTTCCTTGAGCAGGACACTGGACCCCAAGTTGCTTCCCGTGAATGTCACTGGTGAGAATGTGTGTGTGTGTGTGTGAATGGGTGAATGGAAAGCAGTACAAAGCACTTTGAGTTCCATAGGGTCGAAAGGTGCTACTGTATATAAGTGCAAAACCATTTACCATTCACGGTCCACATGAGAGCCAGTTTCATCATAGTATTGGGTGATTTTGGTGAGTGCCCTTGCGGACACATTCAAAGCTCTTCAGATTTTTTTTCTGAGTGACTGCCATTTCTCTTTGTATTTCTCTTTTCTTGCCATAATATGGATTTGTACAGTAGTTGTCTTGCACAAATAGGGTGATTGACTCTGTACTCACCCTTCTTCTGCACAGAAAACTGATGGTCTGAAGCACAATAAGATGAAAAGAAATTACACAAATTAAGTCTTGATAAGGCACACCTGTGATTTGAAAACTATCCCAGGTGACTGCCACGTGAATTTCTTGAGACAACGCAAAGTTATCATCAAAGCTAGATGTGGATAACATCCAAAATGTGTTAATGTGCAATGTAAAAAAAATAGTAAAAATAACAAAAAACGGTGATGGAGGATGGGGTTTTGACTGGTAATGGTGATTAACACTGGATTCTACCTACCATAAAATGGTGAAAAGAAGAGGAGGTCCATTCTGAGCAGATACAGGGACATGGTGACACAT